>VDFB02266498.1:0-55375 GCA_007258455.2 Sequoia sempervirens
TAGTGAGTAATCTTCATGGTACGGCTTTGTATGGTACATTACAGACATGAAATCAATTGGAAAGGTTGAATATGTGTTTTAATATTATAATGCTTTTGTTTGAATCAATTTCATTAAGTTTTGAGTGAGACATGACAATTTTATTGAGGGCAGGTTTGTTAAGTTAATTTTTTTGAAAAGTTGCAATTTGTAATTTGCATTGTACAGACTGGTATAGTTTGGTACGGTCCTGAAACCAATTGGAAAAGTTGTATAAGGGTCATAAATTTTGAATGCTTTTGATTTGGTAGAATTTCATCAAGTTTTGTGCAAGATATTGCAATTTTGGTGAGTGTAGGTCTATACCTTGCCTAGGGTTTCCAACAACACTTGAAAATTCTAATATTTTGTTTTAACCGTCCAAATTTTCCAAAAATTGGCGAAGATCTTTGTTTTGATGTGTTCTAAAAAACCTTTAAAGTAAAATTCATGGTTTTCAATTTTGATGGAGATATTAATGACAATATGCTTGCATTTGTGTATAAACTGTCTTAAAACCTTGGTGGGTTGAGGGTTTGGAAAAACCCACACATTGTCTGGTCATGGTTGATTGGGGAATCAATAAACATGATTGTAAAGAGCCTGTACAAGATAGAGATTCACATGACAAGTTTTATTTCCTTTGTTTGAAGTCATTGCCTTGAATGCACCTAGTGGCAGTAATACCTAATTTGCTTGTTTCATTGTGTCAATCATTTAGTTGGGACTATGTACGTTTTGAAACCTTTAGAATATGTTGAAGAAGGTCTGAATAGATCAAGTTTTCCACATTCCACGTTTCCTTCAATGGTTGAGTGTCACTAGGGTGTTGTCCCATGTTTTCATGTGCATAAGGAAGCCTTTAGGCATTGGTTGAGATCAATCATTGTGTGAAGGGTGTAAAAGCAATCAAGTTGTGTTAGAACAATTCCTTTCTTTGCATCACTTACCAATGGAGTGCACATCCATTGGACCAAACACATCACTATAAATCACTTTGAAAGTCTCTCTTGTCATAATGATTCCTAATGCAAGCCTTACACAACACTAACAAAACTCAAAACCAATAGAACAATTTGAAAGACCTTCCACCATATTGTTGTTAAAGTTTTCAAACCCTTTTTCTCCTATATGACTAAGTTTGAGTTGCCACAACATACATGATTCAAGTTCAATTGCATTGACTGAACTACACAATATTGATGCTTCTAGCCCAAACAATGTTCTATGTCTAGTACCTTTATCTAGCACCAAATTTCCTCTAGCTCACTTACGATAATTTTCATCAAATGTAACATATATTCGAGAATCAATCATCTTAAAAATAGAAATAAGACTTCTTGCTAGACCTGGAATATGTAAAACATCAAAGTGTTTTCACTCACCCATTTTTGAAGAACACCTTCACCTTTCCCTAGTCAATTCAATAGCAAGAATTGTTACCACCAAATAAATCATGTCCTCTATCACGCTTCTTGTAATTAGAGAACCACTTGTGAGGAATTATGTGATACGATGCACCTAATTCAATCAACCAAAAAATGTCACCAAAAAGGCTAGTAGAAATAAAATCCTCCTCCTTTTTAGACCTGCATTCCTTATTTATGTAACCTCTCGTATCACAATTCTAACACTTAAAGTTATGATTTTCAAAGGACTTAGACTTGGCCTTTCTCTTGGACTTCTTGTCCCCACCCTTCTTCATACCCACTATATCCTTTAACCTACCCCTTTCAATCGAAGTATCACTAGAGGAATCATATATGAACTCACTTGATTTTGACACTTAGCAAGACACCTACAATGTCCTTTAGTTTTGGTGAAGAATAGTTACCGATGATTTTCATAATTAGATTCTCCCATGAATAAATTAATGAAAAAAAAATACCTTGCACTCATCATCTTCTAATTTAACTCATATTAACATTAACTAGCTCAAAACTAGATTGAAGGTGTTAGATGATCATTTATAGAGTCTGCCTCCTTTATCCTTAAAGAGTACAACTCTCTTTTCAAGAATAGAGTATTTACAAGACCTGGATTTGTATAGGGTTCATATGTTCTTCCATAAGAAATATGCAATTGGTTCTTTTGTCACATTCATCAATATAAGATCTAAAAGACAAACAAATACTATTTTCAACTTCCTTTTCCAATTTACTCTAGTCCTCATCAAACATACTTGTAACAAGAAGATACAAATATCTACTTATCTCTTTGTGTGAGGGAGTCTTCTATTTTCAACTTCTATAACTAAAATTATAACCATTGATCTCTCAATTTTACCTTGAGTGTTAGCTATGAATCCAATAGCACATGTTATATATTCTCATAGAATCTTCGAAAAACTCCCATCAAAGCCACTTGTGCATGTACAATAAGAAAAGGAATCACATTACTTCCATCAAACAAACCTTAGCACAAAATTATTGAGGGCTTCACCACCAGACACATATGGTTATCCCACTAAATGGTCCCTACACAAACAAGCAAACCCTAATACCAAATGTTAAGGAATTAATCCTCATGATGTCAAATAATTTGTAATATTATAAACCTTAAGATTGTGTGATCTAAATACAATTTTTTTTTTTTATCAATTCATTTAGCAACATTAAAGAACAAACATGAAATAATATGTAAACCACATACACGACACAAGAATGTATGTGGGAGACCCTTACAAGAAAAATACCCAATAGGAAGATGGAAATTACAATTGTGTTAATTTAAAACAAACTCCAAATACAATTAGCCACTTTACATATATCTCAATCTACAAACTCTACAATCATACTTTACAACATCATTAGGAAAAATTACATCAATGTATTCCATTTGCACCAACAATTAGATGTACCCCTAAAGTCTTAATTAGATGCGCCACTAACAAAAAGACAATTACAATTGTATTGATCTAAACAAATTTATATGTATCTCAATCTACAAACTACAACATACAAACTCTACAATCACATTCATAGCATCACATCATCAGGCAACTTTGTATAATCCTATTCCATTTGTGCCAACAATTAGATATACCTCTTGAGTTCTCCTAAAATTCCAACTATCTTACACTCCAACTATCCATGGAATAACAATTGTCATACAACCATAACATGAGCATACAATGACATAGACATACTACACATGATACCAAACATGACCTCTTCAGATGGATAACCATCACATATACTTAGGTGATTCTACACATAATCAAGCATTATTGACCAAAACACCTAAACCATGTACACGTCTTCCTACACTACAACCAAAACCAAACTATGGTGCGTGACAATAAACACAAACTCCCAAATGTTTCTTATCACTTTTGATACATCAAAAAATCCTCTAAAATATGTGCATGCCCTCAAATGTCATTGCATACACTCCAACACGACCACATGTGCACCTACACTAACATATGTGCTCTAGCAACTCACTCAATTCATGATGCAATAGCAAGTTCTTCACCAAGTGTCTCGCAATTGTTACCATAACATTGGGTTGTAACAAGCCTTCATACCATAGCACAACCTCAAAAACTCAATAGATGGTTACCACATAGGCTTTTATCACTATCTTACTAATCTACACTAAACTCTTCAACATATTCTTGAATCATCCACAAATCTTAGCATATAACAAGTTCAACTCCTTAAAGATCAACTAACCATACCAACCATGTCATAAACAATTCTTATCCTCAAGAGTTGCTTTTAGAGCATCTATTTTTAATAAAGATATTTGCAATGGAAACATTTCATTTGTTGTTGTAAGAACTTATGCTATAACTTTTCCACCATTAATTTTCTCACAACAATTACAAGTACCATCATGAAAAAATAATTTAAAATTATTTTCAACAAACCAGCCTACACTCAATAAACTTTCCTTAAGGCCATCTTACTCCATGTTGGTTGGTGTGTACAACCAATGTGCCTTTTCCAACAACTTGCATTGATTTATTATCTTCAAATTTCAATAGACTATTTACTACTTTATCAACTTGCAATAAAGAAAAAATTATTTCACTATCATATGATTTGAACAACCAAAATCAAGAAACCAAACATTATCTTAAGATTTCCCTTTTCATGAGAATAGATAAAAATATTGTAATTGAGATGCTCTCCTTAAATTAAAGTTAACTTTTCTTTCTTATTTTGCATGCGACTCTATTTGAGCATACAGTGGACACTCCTTTTCAAAATGTCAAATTTCTTTTTACAATTACGGGATTAAATGTCTTTTATTTTTATAACCACGTCTACAACCTCTACTCCTATAGTCTCTTTGTCTTTTACTTGAATTGAAGTATCTATAGCATGTGAGGAGAATTGCATTGAATGCTAACTATGTATTCATATGTAAATTCTTCTCCCTGTTCTGTCATGTCTGTATGCATATACTATTGCAAGCATGAATAGGTTGTTGCAAGGTGTTGTCATTGATGTCAACTGATTGTTGTTATCATTAATATCATGAATGTAGGATATTGGTTGTATATGTTGAGGATATTGAGAAAATTGTATTGAAGGAAGAATGTAGGTGTTTAGTGGTTGCTCTGGATTTTGCTTTGGAATTTGCTTTTATGTGTGTGGTTCAGATATATTGTTCATGGTTGTTGGAAGTTGCTATATCCATATTTTTGGCTTCTAATTCATTGTACAGTGCGAGTTATGTTCACCAATTGTGAATTGTGGTTTTTTGTGTATCTGGCTGAGGTTCGAAAAAAATGTTGTTGGTCTGAATTTCTCTTTGGTTAAATCTTATGACTTGCGGTTCTAGAGTTAAGTTGTTGTGATCATGTTGAAGATAATTTCAGTATCTAGAAGGATTGTGTTTAATTGTTTTATATGTTTTACATTGGTTTAGTCGACTTTGTGTTAAACACTACCTTTGAAATTGATGAAGAATGTTGGGACCTATTTGGGTCCTCATCAAGCATGTGTTTGGGTCGCCTTCATTCTAATTCCACCCTAAGATGTTTTGGCGCTGACCTAATTTGAATTTAATAATGGATAGTTGATTTTGAAACAATCTACTACTGAAATACTGAATTTAATTCATACATATCTATGTGGTCCTACAAGAGTGAGAAGTCTACAAGGTGAAAGCTACATTATGCTTTTGATTGATGGTTATTCAAGATATACATGGGTTACATTTCTTAGAGAGAAATGAGATACATTAGATAGATTCAAGACATTCAAACTATCGTTGAAAATGAAGTAAATTTGAAGATAAAATGCTTAAGATCTAACAGAGGTGTTGAATTCATTTCCCATGAGTTTAATATGTTTTGTGAAGTGCATGGAATAAAAAGATAGTTATTTGCTTCGAGAATTTTTCAGTAGAGTGGAGTTGTTGAAAGGAAAAACATAACAGTTCAAAAGGCTGCTAGATCAATGATTACTGAGGCAGGTTTATCGGAAGTTTACTATCGAGTTCAAGCAAGAGCAAATAGTACAAATACCCCCTATGAGCTATGGTGTGGAAGAATTCCTACTGTTAAGTATTTCAAGGTGTGATATAGGGGGATTCACTACTCACGAATTCTCTTCGTTCAGAGATCCTCACAGGGCGAATTGCCTTATATTACCTCAATGGAACAACGACGAGAGTTCTACAATCCGAAAGAGCAGGTCACGAAGGTTCTCTAGAAAAACTGGCAGGCTCTCGGCCAAAGGACGTCAGCGCAGGAAGTGGACGACAGCGCGGCATGTTGGCATCTCAGAGGTGCGCTGACGTCTCGTACGGACCAGAGACCAAGTTTATCACAAAAAATGTCTAAATGATTGCTAGCAAATGGATTGCTAAGAATTGACAATGTAGGAAAATGACAAAATGCGATAAAGTGATAGAAATGAAATAAAGTAAGGTAGAGAAGATAAAGAGGAGAAAAGAAATACTTACGACCGTGCGGGTGATGAAGCCTCCACCAAACAAATGTCTTCAAAACCTGCACACAAGAGGGAGAGAAATTATTGGGGTTGTATAGGGGTTTGCCTCAATCAAACCCTGTTTTGGTGTTCCCACCTCCATAGACAGCTAGATAGATAGAGAAGTAGAAATGAAGTAAAAAACACCAAAGCACTACAAAACAGTGTTATGCTACTCAACCAAGTAATAGAGGAGAGGAGTGAAAGCTTACCACCTCCACCAAGAGCGCTCAAGGCCAATGGGGGAGAACATGAGAGGAACTCAAGCCTCTGCTGCAATGGTGTTTGTTCCACACTTGCTCTACTGACGCGGTGGAGTGTTGATGTTGCTGCTTGTGAAGTGTAAAGTGTTTGTTATAATGCTTGGAAGAGGATGTGAAGCTTGTGGATGAAGTCCAAAAATGGTGAAGAGATCTTCTAACCTTCAAATGCAAGTTCAAACACTGATTATGAAGGAGTGAGAAAGGAAATGGCCATATTTGGGTCGAGTGGCCGAATGAGGCATTACAACTTGACTCCCAATGGGAAGTGTAACGCCTCTGCAGGCTCCAGACGTGAAAATCTGTCAAGGATGTGATGCAGGAGCATCCAGCGGTGTAAGGGCAATCTTATATCACCCAAAAACATGCATTGCATTTATATTTCCTTTGGTTAGTTTTTTGTAGATGTCTTTGCATTTCTGGATACCCTTTTCGTCGTTATGTAAATCCCCACCTTCAGTTTTGTTGTTCTGCTTTCTCTGGTCAATTGCTATTTTTAGCAAATTTTGGAATTTGTTGCGAATTAAAGGTGTTTTGGAACGAAAATTGAACGAAAATTATATGGGAGGATTTAGAACGTAAAAATAAGAAGATTGGTGAAAGAATCGAGTAGAGAGCATTTCTGGTTTGAAAGATATTGCAATTTTAGTCTCTTAGAAAAGCACCTGAAAACCTTCCAGATTGGGTTTGAGGCACTAAATGGCCCTGAAATGGCCTAAAAATTTGCTGAAATTGGCAAAACAAATTTCAAACACATTCTTGACTCCGAGACCTTTCCAACAGTTCAAATAGTTCGAAAAACAGAGTTCTGGATCAAAAGTTATGGCTCCTGGAAGTTGGTACACTTTCAAAATGTGCTAATTTTCGAATGATGTTTTAATTTTTTGAGTTTCAAATTGTAATTCTTGGTGCCAAACCACCAAAACTCATAACTTGAATGTTGTTTTTGGCTCATAACATAAGGGAAAAAAGGGTTATTTATGGGGGGATTTTTCTGATTTTGGTAGTTTTTTGGGGAAAAAGAGTTTGCATGCTGTGAAAAGGGGAACTTCTATAATGTCTGTAATTTTTGAGACTTTTGTAGCTTGCATGTATCGTAGAGCTCAAGGATTTGGGATTTCTGCATGTAAGATTTTCCATTATTGAATAATAATAAAGTTTGCTAGTTGTGAGTATTATTTTCGTGTCTTGGGTTTGCTCCCTCATCACGTGGTATCAGAGCGGGTTTTCTTGAGCGTGTGAACAAACCGCTAATCATGAGGCAGTTCGCACCAGGACTGTGGTTGTGGGTTTGAAGTATTTAAGATGCCTCCAAGAGTGATGTTTGGCAGACGTGGTGGTGTCAGAGGTGGCAAAATTGTTGATGGAAGAGATCCATTGGTGGTCGAAGGTTTCAAAGCCCTCCAGAGACAAATTGATGCATTACAGGAGTAGATGAGAAGAGGGTTAAACCCGGGAAGAAGAGAAAGTGAAGATGAAGAAGAGATGAAAGATACTGATGTGGAAGAGGAAGAAGTAGCGATTGATCAAGAGAAAATGCAACTAATTAAGGCCATTTCGAAGATCGGAAAAAAGGTCCAAAATAGAAGTCCCTAGTTATTCTGAAAGTCTGAACCCATAAGAGTTGATCGACTAGATCAACGAGCTAGAAGAGTATTTTGAGTATGAAGAAGTAGAAGACCCAGATCGGGTTAAGTTGGCAAAAACGAAGCTGAAGGGCCATGCCAATATTTGGTAGAAAGAGGTCCAGTTGGAGAGAAATCGAAGAGGCAAAGGAAAGATCAGCAGTTGGGACCGCATGGTGAAGAAACTGAAGAAGCAGTTCATACCACTGGACTATGAGTTAGATCAGATGAAGAAATTGCAAGGGTTGAAGCAAGGAAATAGATCTGTGAAAGAATACACAGAAGATTTTCACAAGATGATCATCAGAACGGGACATGCAAAGGCTAACAAGGAGAAGGTAGCTTGTTACCTTAATGGGTTACAACTGAGCATTCAAGAGGAGTTAAGCCTGGTCAGAATGACCACCATTGAGGACGCGTATCAGTTCGCACTAAAAGTTGAAGAAAAGTTGAACAAAAGGTTTGATAACAAACAAAAAGGAAGAGGAGGTTAAAGCGAAAAGGGTGGTGGAAGATCTTCTGGAAGTCGAAATGAGGATGAAAAGAAAAATGGAGATGTGGGTACCAATCGAGGATAGAGGAATGATAATTTCTACAGCCGGCGTGATCAAAACAGTGGTGATCAAAGAGGTAGAGGGCGAGGTAGATTTGGACAAGGATCTGAAAGAGGTGGTTTTAGAGGAACTTGTTTCCAATGTGGAGAAGAAGGGCATCGAGCCTATGAATGTCCACAACACCAAGAAAGGACAGACAGAAGACCAGAAGGTCATGGAAGGGTTGCACATGTAGATGAGGAGGCCCAATCTAAGCATTCAGATAATGTCGAAAGGGGAGAAGCCCTAGTAGTGAGAAGGGCCCTAGTGACTGGAGAGAAGGAGCTAAAACAGAGGAAGAATCTATTTCGCACAAGGTGCAAATGTGAAGGCAAATGTTGTGATGTTATTATTGACAGTGGGAATACTGATAATCTGGTGTCAAAAGAGATAGTTGCAAAACTAAAGTTGAAGAGGGAAAGACATCCACATCCATATCGGATTGCCTAACTGCAGAAAGATCACAAAGTTCTAGTTAATGAGCAGTTCCTGGTGAAGTTCAAAATTGGGAGCTATCGTGATGAGGTACTTTGTGATATCATCCCCATGGATGCATGTCACATGTTGGGCAGGCCGTGGCAGTTCGACAAGAAAACTTTACATGATGGCCATGCAAACACTTATTCCCTGACGAAGGATGGAGTCCGCCATAAGCTGAAACCGTAAAGGAGTATGAAGAAAAGGTATGCAGTAGTGTTAGGGTTTGTTATGTTGATGAAAATAAATTTTTAGAGGCATGAAATATGAGCATCTGTGTTATGCATTGATTTCTAGAATGGATAAAGAGGATAGTGGGAATGTACCAGAAGAAGTTTCTGGGTTATTGGGTGAGTTTCAGGAGATTGTTTTTGATAATGTGTAAGGGTTTACCACCAGTGAGGAAGATCAGTCATCAGATTGACTTGATCCCTGAAGCCAATTTGCCAAATAAGGCAGCTCACAGAATGACTCCTGCAGAAAATGAAGAGTTGAATAAACAAGTTCAGGAGTTGTTGAGAAAGGGTTTGATTTGAGAGAGTCTGAGCCCATGTGCAGTACCTGCAATACTAGCATCAAAGAAGGATGGGGAGTGGAGAATGTGCATAGACTCTTGAGCCATAAACAAGATAACAATCAAATATCAATTTCCCCTGCCAAGGATGGATGACTTGATGGACTGTTTGAGTGGAGCGCAGTACTTCACAAAGATTAACCTAAAGAGTGAATATCACAAAATCCGGATTCGTGAGGGAGATGAATAGAAGACCGCCTTCAAGACCAAAGAGGGCTTGTATAAGTGGTTAGTCATACCTTTTGGGCTAACCAATGCACCGAGCACATTCATGCGGCTCATAAACGAAGTATTGAAAGAATTTCTAGGAAATTTTGTTATTGTATACTTAGATGATATTTTGATATTCAGTAAGTCCTTGGGTGAGCATTTGGAGCATATTCGTAGAGTCTTTGAAAAGTTGAGAGAAGAGAAATTGTTGATTAATCTGAAAAGTGTAGTTTTGTGAGGAAGGAGTTAGTGTATTTGGGGTTTGTTTTTTCGGCAAAAGGTTTCAAGATGGACCCAGAGAAGGTGAAGGCTATTCTGGAATGGCCTACCTCAAGAAGTGCTACTGAGGTGAGATCTTTCTATGGTCTAGCCAATTTTTATAAAATGTTCATTAGAAACTTCAGTAGTATTTGCGCACCCTTGACTGAAACAATGAGAGGGGATAGAAAAGAGTTCAAGTGGAGCACTGGAGCAGCGAAGAGTTTTGATTTGTTGAAGCAGAAGGTGGCAGAACAACCAGTTTTAGCCCTCCTAGATTTCAATAAGGTGTTTCAGGTGGATTGTGACGCCAATGGTTGTGCCCTTGGAGTAGTGTTGAGCTAAGAAGGTAAGCCCATTGCCTATTTTAGTGAAAATTTAAATGATGCAAAGAGAAAATACTCTGTATATCAAGAATTTTATGCAATAAGTCGAGCATTAAAGAAATGGAGACATTATCTGTTGCCGAAGGAATTTGTTTTGTTTATTATCATCAAGCATTACAGTATTTGAATAGTTAAGGGAAATTAAATCAACGGCATATGAAATGGGTAGAATTTTTGCAAAGTTATACCTTTGTTTTAAAGCATAGGAGTGGGAGGTCGAATAGGGTTGAAGATTCCTTAAGTAGAAGGCAGACATTGTTGAATGAGATGCAGATTGAAGTGGTTGGGTTCAATGAACTCAAGACATTGTACCCTAAGGATTCTGATTTTGTAGAGGCTTGGAAAGCTTGCAACGAGCTTGTTATAGTGGACAGGACAAGGTGGTTGGATTTCATAATCCAAGATGACATGTTTAAAGGAAGCCAATTGTGTATTCCAAGGAGTTCCATGAGGGAGAACCTAATAAAGGAGAAGCACAATGGAGGAATGGCAGGGCATTTTGGTCGGGTTAAGACTATTTCCATTATTAGTGAACATTATTATTGGTCGCAGTTGTCACAGGATGTGAGGAAGTTTGTGTAGAGTTGCAGGGTGTGTCAAATGGCTAAAGGAGTGAGCCATAATACAGGGTTGTATTAGCCCTTACCTGTACTAGTGAGGCCTTGGAAAGATATAAGTATGGAATTTATTCTTGGTTTGCCAAGGACGCAGAGAGGGAACAATTCAGTGTTTGTGGTAGTTGACAGATTTTCAAAGATGGCGCATTTCATTCCATGTCAGAAGACCTATGATGCAGTCCACAGTGCTGACTTGTTCTTCAGAGAGGTGGTGAGGCTACATGGTCTGCCAAAGAGTATAGTCTCAGATCGTGATACCAAGTTTGTGGGATACTTTTGGAAGACTTTGTGGAAGAAGTTGAAGTTCAGTTTTGCACACCATCCACAAACTGATGGGCAGACTGAGGTTGTGAACAGAAGTCTGGGTAACCTACTGAGGTGTTTGGTAGGAGATAAACCCAAAGGATGGGACTTGATCTTACCCTAGGCAGAATTTGCTTACAACAAAATGTCAACAGAAGCACTGGTAGATCACCATTCCAAATTGTGTATGGAGGCAGTCCCAGGACCACTCCAGAATTGAGGAAGATGGACCAAAAGAAGAAGATTAGTGTTGAAGCCGAAGACTTTGCAGAGCACATCAAGAATGTACATGAAGAGGTAAGAGAACATATCAATAAGATGAATATGTAGTATAAGGCTAAGATAGATCAGAAGAGGAGGAATAAGGAGTTTTAGGTAGGTGATGAAGTGATGGTCCACTTAAGGAAGGATAGGTTTCCAATGGGAACCTATAACAAATTAAAGATGAAGTTTGGTCCTTGTAAAATTTTGAAGAGGCATGATTCAGGGAACGCATATGAGGTAGAGTTGCCGGATAAAGTCAACATTTCCCATGTGTTCAACATTTCAGATTTGACAGAGTATTATAAAGGTAGCGCAAAGGAAGTACCAGCAGTGGAACAGTGTGGCATTCCAGCATCTACATCAGAGAAGGAGGAGATTGAAACAATCTTGGATAGTCGTGTGGAAAGGAGTACCAGAAACAGACAATATGAAGAATATCTAGTGAAGTGGAGACGAAGGCCTGTGGAAGACTCATTCTAGTTGTCTAAGGCAGAGGTTGACCGTTTGGGTTTTCCTCAACCATCTAAGATATGACGGGGTCACTTATCAAATTACCTTGGGTCTCTAATGTAGGAGCATCCAGTGGTGTAAGGGCAATCTTGCATCACTCAAAAACATGCATTGCATTTATATTTCCTTTGGTTAGCTTTTTGTAGATGTCTTTGCATTTCTATATACCCTTTTCGTCATTATGTAACTCCCCACTTTCAGTTTTGTTGTTCTGCTATTTTTAGCAGCTTTTGGAATTTGCTGCTATTTTTAGCAACTTTTGGGAATTGAAGGTGTTTTGGAACAAAAATTAAACAAAAATTATATGGGAGGATTTAGAACAAAAAAATAAGAAGATTGATGAAAGAATAAGGCGGAGAGCATTTCCAGTTTGAAAGAGATTGCAATTTCAGTCTTTCAGAAAAGCACCTGAAAACCTTTCAGATTGGGTTTGAGGCACTAAATGGCCCCGAAACGGCCTGAAAACTTGTTGAAATTGGCAAAGCGGATTTCAAGCACATTCTTGACTTTGATACCTTTCCAACGATTCAAACGGTTTGAAAAACGGAGTCTCGGATCAAAAGTTATGGCTCTCGGAAGTTGGTACACTTTAAAAATGTGTTGATTTTTGAATGTTTTAATTTTTTGAGTTTTGAATTGTAATTCTTAGCGCCAAACCGCCAAAACTCATAACTTGAATGTTGTTTTTGGCTCCTAAGAGAAAAGGGCTATTTATGGGGAGATTTTTCTAATTTTGGTAGCTTTTTGGGGAAAAAGAGTTCGCATGCAGTGAAAAGAGGAACTTCTGTAATGTATATAATTTCTGAGACTTCTGTAACTTGCATGTATCGCAGAACTCAAAGATTTGGGATCCTCTACATGTAAGATTTTCCACTATTGAATAATAATAAAGTTTGTTAGTTGTGAGTATTATTTTTGTGTCTCGGGTTTGCTACCTCGTCAGCATGTAAGTGCGTCGTGTGGACGTCCCTGAAAAAAACGCCTCCACCGACGCTCAAAACAGGCGCCAAGTGTGATACAAGCAGTGGGCTTAAGTGGAATTAAGCCTCCAAACTTGGTTTTCTAAGGTGGCTAAAGGCAAAAAGGGGATTTGCACATGGGGTGCAAATTCGCTCTTATACATAAGGTATTTGGAAACAAATGTTATATTAGAAGGAATGAAGAAAATTTAGGATATTTTACTAGAAGCAAGGCTTACAAATGTTTCAACAAAAGACTAAGATTGTAGAAAGCACAAATGTCAAGGTTGATGAAACAATGAAAAATTCAATTGATGTTGATAGATATGTATCTAATGAACCTGATTGTGTAAGAATTGAAGAAATTGTGGAAGAACAGGAAAATAAAGAGCAAGAGAAGCAAAATGAAGAAGAAGAAAAAGAAGAAGCTTTGGTGGTGTCCCCTAAGACACCTAGATACGTGCAAAAGAATCATTCAGAAAATCAAATCATTGGAGACAAGACAAAATGAGTACTGACAAGAAACAGAGCTGCTGTTGGTGAAATAAATGTGTTTACTTTCTGAGATTGAACCGAAAACTATAAGTGAAGCATGTAAAGATGAACATTGGATGGAAGCTATGAAGGAAGAACTTATGCAAATTGAGAAGAATCAAACTTGGGAATTGGTCCCAATACTGACAGACAAAAATATTATTGGATCAAAGTGGGTATTCATAAATAAGTTGAATGAGAATGGAGAAGTGGTCAGAAGCAAAACAAAGTTTGTGTAAGGGTTACTCACAAGTAGAAGGCATAGATTTTCAAGAGACTTTTGCTTTCGTGGCAAGAATGGAAGCTATCAAAATGTTCTTAGTGTTTGCTGCTCATAGAGGTTTCAAAGTCTATCAGATGGATGTTAAGTCTGCATTTTTGAATGGTGAGCTAGAAGAAGAGGTCTACATGGAACAACCAGAAGAATTTCAGTTGATAGATCAACCAGATATGGTTTGTAGATTGAAGAAATTTTTATATGGATTGAAGCAAGCTCCTAGAGCTTGGTATGCTAGGTTAAATAGGTACTTGATTCAACAAAGGTATGACAGATAGTAACCTTTACTTTAAAGTTGAAAATGACAATCTTGATTATTGTTGTATATGTTGATGACATTATTTTTGGAGGAAATGAAACTGTGTAAGATGTTTGCAGAAGAGATGCAAAAAGAATTTTTTAAATGTCTATGTTTGGAGAGATGAATTTCTTTCTTGAACTGCAAATTAATCAAGCAAAAAACAGAATCTTTATTTCATAGTCTAAGTATGTGAGAGAAATGTTGAAGAAGTTTGGGATGGAAGGTTCCAAACCGATATGCACTCCTATGGCGATTAGTTGCAAATTAGGTAAAGATGATTCACTTAAGGATAATCAGAGCAAGTATAGATCTATGATTGGTGGACTGTTGTATTTGACTGCTAGACTGAATATTATGCATGATGTCTGTCTTGTGGCTAGATTTCAAGAAGATCCTAAAGAAACACATTGCTACTATTAAAAGAATATTCAGTTATTTGAATGGCACTCCAGATTATGGCTTATGGTATTCTAGGGATATTGACTTTACACTAAATGCTTATACAGATGCAAATTGGACTAGATGTGTAGATGATAGAAAAAGTACAAGTGGTGGTGCATTCTTTTTGGGTTGTAGATTGGTGGCATGGTTGAGTAAAAAGCAAGATTCAATTTCCTTATCTACTACTGAAGCCGAGTATATTGTTGCTGCATTTTGTTGTACACAAGTTCTTTGGATGAAACAAACATTGAAATATATCATAGTTGTGTATGATGATCCTATTTCTATCTATTGTGATAATACAAATGCAATTAACATTTCAAAATCCAGTGATGCACTCGAGGACAAAGCATATATCTATCAGATATTATTTCTTGAAAGAGAAGGTTGAAGAAAATGAAGTAAAGTTTGAATATGTTTCTACGAAGGATCAAATTGTTGATATATTTACAAAGGCTCTTTCTAAAGATACTTTTGAGTACCTCTGGAAGAAGTTAGAGGTCATTGCCCTTCCTTTTTTGAACTAGATGCATATGGAGATACATCAGTTCGATGGGTCTATAAATCTATCTTTCTTCTAGACTGATGTTTTGGTGGCTACCTCTCAGGGGGAGCAGGTAGTGTCATGTGTTATTGAAAGAGTATTTTGTTTTTAATGTCAAAGAGGAAATTAATGTAAAACATCTTTTGCCTTTGCCATTGATGTCAAAGGGGGAGATGAAAGAGATGCGAAAAAAAAAAAATGAGAGGCAAATGAAGCATATCATGTGAGAGAGATTATGTACTAAGGGTGAGAAACAGAAAGCAAAATCTTAAGAAGTGTGTTCAGAACTAGTATGTTGTCTTTGATGGTTTTTCACATCATGTGTTGCCATCAATGACAAAAGGGAAGATTGTTGCAAGTATGAAGAGGTTGTTGCAAGGTGTTGTCATTGATGTCAACTGGTCAATTGGTTATCAACTGGTTGTGGTTGTCATTAATATCATGAATGCAAGATATTGGTTGTATATGTCAAGGATTTTGAAAAAATTGTATTGAAGGAAGATTGCAAATGTTCAGTGGTTGCTCCGAATTTTGCTTCAAGATTTGCTACTATATGTGGCTCAGAGATGTTCATGATTGTTAGAAATTGCTATATCCATTTTTTTGGCTTTTGATTCATTGTACAATGCGAGTTATGTTCACCAGTTGTGAACTATGGTTTTTTGTGTATCTAGCTGAGGTCCAAGAAAAATGTTGTTGATCTAGATTTCTCTTTGGTTAAGTCTTATGAATTGCGGTTCTAGAGTTAAGTTGTGATTGTGCTGAAAATAATTTCAGTATCTAGAAATTGTGCTTAATTGTTCTATATTTTACACTGGTTTGGCTGACCTTGTGTTAAACACTACCTTTGGAATTGATGAAGTGCGTTGGAACCTATTTGGGTCCTCATCAAGCATGTGTTTGGATCGCCCTCATTTTAATTCCATGCTAGGATGTTTTGGCGCCGACCTTGAAGATGGTATAAATACAGAATGAAAGTGTGGTGAAAGCAGAACAAAAAAATAAGAGCAAAAACTTAGTGCAAATAGATGCAAAGTAGATGCGAATAAGTGGGTGTATGTAAT
This sequence comes from Sequoia sempervirens, assembly GCA_007258455.2. Lineage (NCBI taxonomy): Eukaryota > Viridiplantae > Streptophyta > Pinopsida > Cupressales > Cupressaceae > Sequoia > Sequoia sempervirens. The sequence continues at coordinate 16,164 of VDFB02266498.1, forward strand.
ATGAGTATGGTAGATCAATGTGAAGCCTAAATGCTAAGTTTCTAGATGTTGTGAGCTGACGGTGGACTCTATCATTCATACATGTCTGCAAGTGGTTGAGTAAATTGTGATGGATTCCTCTGTTGCATTGAAATTGTCTTCTCCCTGTAACAAATTTCTTTTTTCTTTGTATCTTTGTGGCAGTGAGCCCTCAAAGTGGTTAACCCTGTTGGATAGTGAGTCCTTATTTTGGCAGAGAGCATTTTTCTCAAACAGTGAACCTTTTGTAATTGGTTTTGACATTCTCTATAGTGTGAGTTAATCCTCACTATGGTTTTTCCCTCATTTGGTTTTCCGCGTAAATTTGGTGTTGTGTGTGTGTGATGGTTTTCAGTTTCTGCACTTGCACTTAATGTTTAATCATGAGTTAAGAATTGTGTTTGATCTAAGTTCTGATAAATGTTTTAAAGATTAAATTTGCTACAACTGATTCACCGCCCCTTACGCCCTCGCCCCCTCACCCCTCTCCCTCCCTCAATTGTCTTGTTCGACATATACATGCAAGGTAATTTGTGATAGTAGCATTGAAGCTAATGTCCTATCTTAACACAACATCCAATCCAGGCCTTTTACCATTTAGATCGGGATATCAAATAATGGTACCAAACAAACCCCCCTTAGATTCATCATAAACACAAGGATTTTTGCTTGGAAAAGAACCAAGGTTGAACTGGTACTAGGAGCTTGGGGTTCAGGGAGGACCATTACAACCATCAAAACACCATCTTTTGGAAAATCATAATTCTCACTAAGAACCCAAAGATAATAATACCACATTAAATGTTGATTTAAATACCAAAAAGAATCTCATATAACTAGTTTCAACACATTCACCAACAAAATAGGTTTCCAAGAAAAAATATCTAGTTTCAACTTTTAACCATATAATTTCTCCAAGTTTTTGGAATAGTGGGACAATAAGACATTGGGATGTACTTTTGGGGCAAAAATATTTCCTAGATTTTGGGGATGGTCGAGTGATGGCTAGGGCATGACAAAATATATAACAAAGTTAAAAATATATTTTATTGCCTTGCAATTATATATTCATATGGTTAAATGACATTACACATTCTTAAGAGCTGGAATTCAAGTGACATTTAACTTTATATCTAAAAAACCGAACATTAAACAATAAAAATTCAACATTGACTACTGAATATTGAACTCAAAATTGAGTGACTAAAACACAAATGCGATATGAATATCAACACGAATATAAGATTGTTATATTATCCATGATCATGAATATGATTGTTGCAAATGGTTATGTTATCCATGATCATGAAAATAATTGTTTCAAAATGCCCCTATATTTTTTTTATTTTCCAAGTATGTTTTCATGTTTCCTGTAATTGTTGGTGTGGAGGATGTATCATTGTTCTTAGAGCATTTTTAGCAAATTGGGAACATTAGAAAGTCAACAAGATCATCCCTAAAACAATAAACTAAAGTCAAGGACAAAAAAAAAAATTGAAACATCTCCAAAATGGGAGGGAAAAATGCAGAAAAAAATAGGAACACATTGGGGAGGTCCCCTCCATGTGGGGAAGTTCGCAAGATCATCCCTAAAACAATAAACTAGAGTCAAGGACAACAAAAAAAATGAAACATCTCCAAAATAGGAGGGAAAAATGCAAAAAGAAATGGGAACACATTGCGAAGGTCCCCTCCATGTGGGACACCCCTAGAGAATAGGATATGTGTCACAAAGGAAAATTGGACTTTCAAAACACTCAAATCAAACAATATTTATCGAAATGAAAAAACCAAAAGGGAGTAATAGACATCACAATATTCTTACCACAAAAAATGAACAAATTATAAGTGAAATTATATCATTAAATTTGATAATTATAAAATTAACCAAGAGTCGAACCAAGCAGCCCTCTAGGCATACGTAATGCATTATGCTCTTAAGATGTTGAAGACAGTCATTGTGAATGTAAACTTTGACAACATGGCTTGCGATGTAAAAACTAAAACTGAATACTATAAGTTTTCAAAAGAGAACATGAACAAGAACTGACAACATCCTCCCAACTATAAAAGACGTGAAAAAAAAAATCAGCTTCAAAACAAGGTCTAATAGTAACCGTTATGAAAAGAAAACAAAAGAAATAAAAAAACACCCAAGGACACTTGTTTTCTACCTTGCTTGCAAAGTGTGTAGTGCTTCGAACTTCCATGAGACATTAGCACAGAAGGAGCACATGCAAGATTCTGATTACTGGAATCATTGTCAATGATCATTGATCTGTAAACCAAGGTGAATATTCCACATGTAGTTAACTTATAGATTTAGATATAGTTTTAGACTATGTCACAAGGTTCAAATTTGTGATCAAATTCGACAACCATAAAATTTGGATGAAATTCAACAAAGAGAAAAAAATTCTATAAAAAAATCACCTTATATAAATTAAAAATATTAAAATATAAATACATTAAATTTTTTTGATTTAAATATTATAAATACTAAACATATTAAATTTAATAAATTAATAATTTAAATTAAATATTTTAAAATATTAGATTTTAACCTACTAAAAATTAAAACAATGTTGAACTTGATAAAATTGATTTAAATATTGCATATACTAAATATATTCAATTTAACATATGAATATATTATTAATTAACAAACTAAATTAAATATTTTAAAATATTAAAGTTTAACATAGTAAAAATTACAAGAATGTTGAACTTAATAATTTTTAATATGTAAAGTTTTAGGAAAAAAAACAAAACCTAAAACAAAAATGAAGTAAAAAGAATATAAAAAACATAAAATGCAAAGAAGAAGCAACAGATACAGAGTCGGGGAAAATAGTTATGTGCTTTGCCCTTCGTACCCTGATACCTCTGATCTATGGGCGAAAATAGGAGCAATTCGTAGAATAAACATCAACGGGGAAATAGACATTACCTCTTATGTTTGTCAGCAGCGCAACAGACATCTGCATCCCTCAGGGCAGATTCACAAAATAAACATGAAGCCCAAAATGGAGCTCGTGATTCGATTTTACTAAGAAAAAATCTAGCTGAAAACGTTTTTTAAAATACATTTTGATTAAAAAAATCTAACCCACCTTTCCATACGAATATTAGGAGGGCGAACAGAAATGATTTTTTTAGGTTTTTAATAAATTTGCCGGTTTTCGAACTTCATGGATGATATTCGGCGAATCTTGTGACATAGGTTTTAGATACTACACATGACTGAAATTGTTAAGCATCTAATGTGCAAGGAAATAAAACATAACAAGAGCAATATACCGTGAAAGAAAACAAATATACCCCCCTAGAGAAATACACTCTAGGTAAAAAATGACCGGTTCCTCACTAATATTATGTATTTCAAAATTGGCAATACAAGAGATAGCAGCCATTAGTCCTGCAAAGCAGAACTCTATCCTACTAAAACAAGCTCAAAACAGCCTCACAGACACTCTCAGTTCACGTCCCCTGTCTCTGCTCTTGAACACAATCCCAAACTTAGAGAAACTATAATGTAAATCTTCTACTATTATGTATTTCAAAATTGGCAATACAAGAGATAGCAGCCCTTAGACCTGCAAAGCAGAACTCTATCCTACTAAAACCAGCCCAAAGCAACCTCACGGACACTCTCAGTTCACTTCCCCTGTCTCTGCTCTTGAACACAATCCCAAACTTAGAGAAACTACAACGTAAATCTTCTACTAGAGCCCTCAAGGATGCATATAAGCAAGTAAGAACAAATACACACATCCCACAGATACTATTAAATAATATTACAATGCATCTGGGAGCCATAGAGTTTGAGAAATTCCACCAAGAAATTTAAAATTGGGAACTGAAACATCATTGGATGCCATGATTTGTTGTCAAGATTTCACAGCTACTGAAAGAGGCATTTTTATTTATACTCGAGTAGAGATAAATTCACCACAGCATTTACATTTTTGCGGCCTGCTACAACTGGCAATTTTGCCAAAGTGGCAAACTACTCAGCTTTTGATGATTTCTCCTGCCAAAGCCTGCATTTTGATGTAAAAGACTGTCCTTGTTCCAAAAACATGCCATGAAGCACAAAAAGACAGATCCTTTACAGATCAACCATTGGTGTTAAAATCACATCACTGCTAAAGAATTACATGTTACTAAAACCTAGATAGTTTTTATGGATACCATCGGCCACGGTTTTATAAGATTAAATATAATTCCTCACCTTCTGACTTGAAAGTTGAAACCACCACTACCGATAGACTGTCTTAACACGATGGACAATTTTTAAAATCCTTAACTTCTATCACGCAGTGCACAATGGGGACAATTGAGGTTCTTAGTATTGTTATAAAAAAAAGAACAGTATATAAATGGGCAATAACATCTTTGAAGTTGATGATAAAGAGGCTACCTAAAAGTGAAACAAAATAACTACCTAGGCATAAATAATTCAAATGGGATAGCTTGCACTGTAAATACTATGGCCTGTGTCATAAGCTTTCAAAAGACAATATGATCAAGAACTAACAAAATCCTTCCAAGTTTGAAAACATTAAGAAATTTCAGCATTCAAACCAGGAGCGCTGATGACAGTTTCAAATATTAAAAAAAGAATAATTTTTTTATTAAAACATAATACCCCTCAGTACGCCTGTTTTCTACCTTGCTTGCAAAGAGTGCAGCGCTTCAACTTCCACATGCTATTAGCACAAAAGGAGCACCGACAGCAAGATTCTGATTACTAAAATCATCATCATTGGGGTCAGAATCACATTTCTGTTGCTACATACCTACATGTTTTGAAACCCTAACAAGGTTTCTATTGAAATCATCAGAGGGTGCTTGGTAGAACTCTGGTAATTATTGTGCCTTGGACATCAAGGAGAGCATAGACAGCAATTGTTTAGGGAAACTCATCGCTGTATAGCTGTTGGACACCGTGAGACTTCAAAGGCAATAGTAAAACCAAAATGGCATTTTTATTGACTCAAGATGACATGCTACATTATCAGAAACAAAAAACAGGATACATGATGAGTGTTTAGATTTCCGGTTTGTAACTGTGTGTTTAGATGTTAAAAAATTACACAGAGTTACAAACCAGAAATCTAAACACTCATTATCATGGACTGTGAAAACTACATGCTTTTAATAGGATGATGGCAACAGCAATACAAACAAATGTATCATTTTAATAGAAAAAGTGAAAAAACACATTTTCTGACTTTTAGCAATATCAGGTGGATTATAATTGCATGTAGCTTTTAAAATTAATCATGAAGCTCTAGCCAAGTATAATGTGCATGTGAATTTTGCATACCAAAATTTAAATTCAAAGGAATTCTCTTATATTCTCTATCATCTTCTAGTTGCAAATTCAGAAGCCTTTGCAGTTACCTTTTCATCACAGCACTATTGCCCTTCTTACACAGCATCCTTTTCATTATGCAAATAACGAGTCTCTTTGGAAGAATCCAATAATTTAGAATTTGAATTCTTGTACAAGTTTAGTCTGAGTCATAATCAAAAACAATAATAATAAAGCATTCTATCAATTGAAGACACCCTTTGCTCATATCATCCCAAATCTAGTTGAACATCCAACAAAAGATGGGAAAGGCACTAATGGCTTTAAAATGGCATCATTTATTCAATTAAACCTTTACACATGTCATACCCAATCCAGTCAAACATTTTTATAAAAAGGGAAAGGCAATAAATAACTTCTAATTGGACATCATATATGCAATATGATTCCCATCTTTTTATTGAAACAAACACGAGTATATTTCAGATGGTACTAATACTACAATGCATACAAAGATGAGAAAATGGAAACGGGGTAAAGAAATCCTAAGTTGGTGGGTTCCAACATACCCCATGAATGGTGTGCACTGTGCAGGCAGGGACTAAATTTGAGAATTGACCCTGCTTGTAAGTAAATTTTTTAGGACATTTGTCTATTAAACATTTGCACCCTTAAGAATTACCCATTGTCTGCCAAAACTTTTTACCTTGCATCCAACACAGTCTTAAATAATTCAACTCTCCAACATCCTGCCCACTGCAACATGGTTGCAACCTTAGGAAACAACCCATGACTCGTCCCGAAAGATGACCTTTGTGGTTGTAGTCACAAGTAAATTTGTGGTGCGGTAAATAAAAGACAAAATCCTGTTGACAACAGCTGTTTCCTTTGCTGGCACTAACAGGCCCAATAAATGCAATACAGGCCCCTCCCATCGCATTTCTTGCAACCAAGATGATGTGTTGATACATCGTAGATTGGAGGAAGTGATGTACTGTCTTTCTGAAGTATGAAATTTGGGCTTGTGGCAGCCTTTACATATCAACAAGGCCATGAGAAACCCTATCACTGAGTTTCTTAGGCGATTGCCAGTCACCACCATAAAATGATTACATCTTAGTGATTCCCAATGGATTTCGCAACAAGGCAACTTTCAGGACACAATACCCTGTAAAAGCATAGTATTTAGCCCAGTCATCCTTTACAAAAGTTCATGGGGAATTTTGTTAACCGTTTTCAATTATGTCCAATGAAATAGCAAATCACTATGCCATTTTTTGAATAGCTTTGTAGGAATCACTGGATCAGTGGATACTAAAATCCAACTGCCAATAACTTATAACCAAGAGCTCTTAAGTCCTATCATTAGAATCTTCCACATATTAATGCAATTTTAAAAATGCAGTGCATGGTCCTCGTCAAATCACTGTTTCCAAGACAGTGATACAATGTGGCTGCCTTTACATAAAGACACGAGGAAGCATCCAAAATTTAAATCAATAGGCTACTATCTTTTATGAATCCCTGAGCAATTGCACACTGATGCTTCCAAAATGAACCCTCTAATATATGAGAACATGCTCAATGCTCACTAGAGGCCAATCAAATTTTTTAATCATCGATACTAGACTATAAGAAAGAAAAGAATGATCACCTCCTCCATAACATTTTAACCATGACACCATCAAGATATTGGAAGGAGATATAATTACCACTTGACACAAGTCCAGATAATATAAATCTCTAAATGACAAGTTCACAAGGACTGTGTAAATAGCTGCTCAAACATCCACCTGGATTCTCTACTATGCAGGGATCTTCTGTGTTGTACTCTCATTCTATAGGAGGCGTATATCTACCTGCCCAGAAACCCACGTGATTCTCCAATTTCCAAGAATCCTTTGTATTATATTCAAACACAATCATTGTGAGAGTCTGATAATTCAGCTTTACCAGATGGAAATTTTCGGATTTCAAAACTTGCATGAAATTTGAGTCACATCACGCAAATTATCAAAACAGATCAGTTAGAAAAACCTTTCTTTTTCAGGAATGAAACAGAGTACTACATATTCTGAGAGAAAAGAATATAACTATGTGTACCGATTTTTTTCCTTCTTTTTTTAATTTGAGGAGGGTGAGACTCAGACAAGGGAGGCCAGACCAAAATCTTTAATATGAACCTTTAATTTCCAGAAATCATAATATAGATAAATCATGCAATATAAATCCTTTTTCACATTTTCATTTCCTTTTTTCTTCAAGAACATAAGATAAAAATTTTAAGCTAGGAGTTAGACCCACAGCCACTGTTTAAGAACCGGTGCCTGTAAACTACACCAAGGATCAGGGGGCAATGGTGAAAGTGCGGAAATAATTGCATTGTGAAGATAGTGCAATTGCTGTTCAAAACAAACTAGAACAGATTGTTCACTAGTTTCTTCTCTGCTTATTTTTTATGTTTTTGGTCATGGTATATCAAAGTAGGAAATGCTACCGTCAATTTACATTTATGGGTTTGTGGACTGCTAATACTCTTTTTCTGAACTTGATTATAGTCATTTTCTCAATTTCTGTATGTCATTAAACCAACTCAAAGATTGCATCAAATTATTCAAAGTTGTTAGTTTTTAAAAAAGAACTGTTCCTTCGAGTTCAAAGTAAATAGTTTTCAAATTTTATTTTATTTTTCAAGTTTAAGATAAGTTTCACAATATAGCAATCAGAAAAATTAGCACACAGAGAATATTGAACCAAGATATGCTGCAGTCTCATGAAGTTCCACTCTTCTCTTGCTTGCGTCTTATTCCCCCACATACAATATCAATAAAATCAAACAAGTACGAAATATGAATGAGTTATAAGAAAGAATGCAGACAAAGTGATGTAGCAGTCCAATGCTAACTTTAGACATTATGGCATTCTTTAACATACAACTCATGATTTAAGGTTATTATAATTGAACAGTCAAAGTCTACGAATTCAATCCCGAGAGCTTATCATTTTTAGTTTTTTTACACTTGGGGTCTTGTACTTGTGGAGTCGTGACCCTGAGCTGCCTAATTGCAGTGTGTCAAAGAGATCGTAGACATCCTTAATGCAGCGTGAAGTTGAACCTGGATCACAACTTCCTAATCACAACCTCACCTAACCATATTTCACAAAACACAACTTACATGAAATGACAAGTCTCCAAGTCCAGTTCATGGTGCCGACTTATAGTGGTGCTGGTCGGAATGCACCACCTTACCATTTTACGACAACACTTTGCACTTACTCACTTGTATCCTTTACCGTTACATGACACACCATAACCCTTGAGAGCTTGAATCGTGAGTTTGAAGATTTGAAGTCTTAACATTTTCAGAGGAATAAATATTTCGAAACATTATATTCAAAATTTTGAGTTAAGCGTTTCACCAAATGAAATTGAGAAATTGCAGAACTAGGCCTTCAAGTATGAAGGTAAGAGATAACTAGGAGCTAAAATGTGAAATTTGAAATAAGGCCCAAACTTCCATGTCACAAAGAGAAAGTAAAGGATTTCGAAACCCTGTGTAAACACGAGTTTTTGCGCTTAAATCACAGGTTAAGCTACGGGCCGTATTGAGCTACATACCAAAGATTTTATAAACGTGAATCGCCCTTAAATTTACCCCGTTATGGTTAAATCACACCTTGGACACACACCAGCTGGAGCCATGGGCTGCCTTCTTATACAGAGAGAGAAATTTGAATCTGGCTCGTGGTCGAATAAACAGAAGCTCTATTATCTTCAATTAAATCAACTAAATTCAGTAAGACTATAGCTCATAGTCCTCTTATTCACTGTTACCAAACCCATATAACTTATTCCACAGTCAAAATAATAACCACAGAGATTTTCACACCATAACGATCAGCGTGTCACAAAAACAAGGGTAAGAAAATTCAAAAACATCGAAATCGATACCTAGGGTTTCAAACTTAAAATAGTGGAAAGAGGAGAGATATAGGAGAAGCCTACCTTTGAAAAGGTAATGGAACAAACAGCATATCTTGGCCGTTAATGTTCGCATTTTTCCTGCAGCTCATTTTCTCAAATGCAGGGTCGCCGGCCCTTACAAAGTTTGCAGCGAGGCCACGAATCCACGGAAATGACCACTGACAGCAAAGAGGGGCTTGATGGGGGACTAGTAAGTCAATAACGGTCTAATATTAGGGTTTATAGTACTGTCAGAGTGTGCTTTTGGTTTAGATCGAGGAGGAAAAGGACCCAGTACCTGAGCATGTTCCAATATTTGTGAATGTTCTTGTGATATTTTTGTCCATTAATAGAACATGTACAGACTAATACTTGAACATTGAAATATTAACTTTTATACATTTGTGTGTTAATAACTGAAATATAATTAATCATTTTAAATCTATTTTATATATATCATTGAATTATTGATATTTGAATAACTAACCATTAACTAATATTAAAATAAGAAACCAATGTCATTAATTACATATTGATTATGGAACCAAATAAAATGATTTCCAAAACAACTTCAAAGAACTCAAATAAATTATTATATTCCAAAATGTATAATTTTACAATATATTGGTTCAAACACATGAACCAAATAGTCAAACTATTACATGTTGATGTATAATAAATAATATAAATTGTTCAACTTTTGGATTGAAACATGGCATCAATAAACCAATGTATGTCTGGTCATACATCCCATCCCTCTTAAATACAAACGTCTACATTCCTAGCCTGCAACTTCAGCCGCCTAGCCTGCAGACTCAGCCGCCTAACTTGCAGACTTCAGCCGCCCAACTTGCAGACTTCAGCCGCCCAACTTCTTGTACCTGCAAATAAGAAACATACAGATCTGAGGCTCACCATTTCGAATGAAAACAAGCAATCAAAATGCAAAGATTTAAAATTGCCTCCATCAATCCACCCCATTGCCTCTTTGTCCAATTAAAATGTAGGATTTCAAATCCATGGATCAAACAATTTTTAAAAATTTGGAGGGAAGAAAACTATAAGAATAACATACGATGCAAGAAAGCCATTTACATTTTCACTGCAGATTGATCATACAGCACAAACCAACCATATTTTGCTATTTTCTATCAAGGTATTCTGTTTTTTCCTTCATTTTCTACTATTTTCTGTCAAGGTATTCTATTTTTTCCTTCAATGCATTGTTCATTGTTTTTTCCTTCAATATATTTTACAGTTCTGTAGTTTTAATTTAGCCTGCCAATTCTCATTTCAGACAGCACAAACCAACCATATTTTGCTATTTTCTATCAAGGTATTCTGTTTTTTCCTTCATTTTCTACTATTTTCTGTCAAGGTATTCTATTTTTTCCTTCAATGCATTGTTCATTGTTTTTTCCTTCAATATATTTTACAGTTCTGTAGTTTTAATTTAGCCTGCCAATTCTCATTTCAGACATTAGAGATCATTTGACTGCCAACAGTTCCAAAGCTAAATAAACATCACTATAAATTAGTCAACCTTGTGTTTGTCATACTACGTGACCTTTACCAGCAATATTTTTTTCATGTTTGTCACACTGTATGCAAAATTTATAACAAATATTTGTCACAGTATGCAATTGTCATTGTACACCAAATTATAGATAAATAAACATGTATGTAACTGTTACAGCCTGTGTCAAATAAAACAACAATAACGGTCTTTTGTTAAATAGAATAACAGACTAATCCCTCTGTCTGTGGATATCTTTTTGGTGTTAAGTATGTGATCATTTTTAATCTTGCAAGTGATTTACTTTAATGGGTATGATAGGTTTCAACTACCCAAAAAGTTTGGAAATGTTTTTGAAGTTTCCAAAACCTCTCAGAGAGTTTTCAGAATCTTTTGTAATACTTGATCAGAACTATAAATGTTTACCAAGTATAGATGTTTACCAAATTGTGACAATCAAACTTATGAAAGTAAATGAAAGCAACATCAAATGCATAAGATAATACGTGTGATTTACCCTTGAGAAACCCAATTTGGGAGAAAACTCTTGCAATTTGTGATTTACTATTTTGTTGTGCATGGGACGATTTTTCCTACTACCAAAACGGTCTGCCAGCATTGTTCCCATCATGACGTTTTTGGCTCCTGCCAAAATAGTAACAGAATTTCAAAGCCAATTGAGTATAACACTATTAGACAAATCTTTCTCTTCGTCTCCTGTTCTGATCTGTCTCTATGACGAAATTCATGCATAAGATGGCTACTCCTCAATCCACTGAAATTGAATGTTTATCTGACCAAGTTCAGACCATTTATAGCCCTGAATCTTTGATATCATATGATCCAAAACTCTCTGATAGGTTTTGGAAAGATCTAAAGAATATGTAATACAATTTTGGTGAACAAAATACAACAAATTGTTTGAATTCAAGGTACGAATGCTTGTATAAAATTCCAATTATCGAGTTTATCAAAGTTCAGGACTGGTTTGCTGATGTAGGAGCATTGTTTGTAGGAGAAGTATTTGCCATGTAAGAGTATAGCACTGTATTCTCAAAGAAAAAATTATGTTGTTTAGTAATTATTTTAATTTTCTGGCAAAGCATGCTTCATATCTTATAATATGTAATGCGAAGATTAGATAGAAGGTCCTCAAGTGATTGAATAAAGTTGAATGAGAAGGGCTAACATGCCAGCTTAATCATCTTTTATAGAAGGATGTCTTCTGTTTGTAAGTTGCAAGTAAGAGGTCCTGCTCTTAAAAAGTTGCTTAATCTTAAGAACTTCACCTACAGGAAAGATATTTTGTTTTTGAGCACTTTTCACAGGGTGCTATTTCATGTAGTTTTTTCTGGGATCATCTGTTAACATTTATGTTTACCTACATGAAGGAACAATAATCCTTTATGCGGACAATGGTAGAAAGCCTATAAGGAGGTAGGATATTCCTGCTAACTAAACACTATTTTAATTTCCTTGCCATCATGATTAATTTCAAATACTAAAATTCATCAAAGTACAGAATTTTCTGTGCAAATAGCACAGACTTATACTAACAACCTACACCCTGCACCAAAAGTCTCTCTGTAAAAACAAAAACCCAAGTTAAAAGATAAATAAGAAAAGCTTGTTTAGAACACCATACTGCATCAGTGTACAAAAAGAATTTTAACTCCCAATGCTTTAGAACCAATTCAATGGAAGCAGAGAAGGTATGTCGTTGCAAGTATTGTGGCTTTGTTGCAGATATAGGATTACAGCAAATTGATTGGGCTGAACCATCCTATATAGGATTTCCATATCAATCAGATTGACAACTGGCAGTATTGATTTAATTTGGGCATATGAGATGAACAGGAAAAATTGGAATAATTTGTATCTGACAAGAAGTTAAAACATAATCTATATAACTTCAATATTTGACGAAATTCATGCATAAGATGGCTACTCCTCAATCCACTGAAACTGAATGTTTATCTGACCAAGTTCAGACCATTTATAGCCCTGAATCTTTGATATCATATATATCTGTGTATGTTTATATATATATGTATTAATCTTTTTAGTTTCAATTCTGATAACTAAATGATATTTTTCTCAAAATCTATATTCTGTTAGCAATTTTAAGAGGGTTTAATGGTTTTATATATATCCATAGGCATTATGGTAGCAGGAAAGAGAAAAAGTAAAAGAATGATCAAAAGGCTGAGGACCCATTTACCACGGGGAGTGAAATTACAAGTTGACTCAGATGATGGTGACACTTCAACCAACCCACCTCAGGACAACATAGCTTGTGATCCAATTGTTGACAATGTTACAAAAACAATGGATGTTGCTGACAAATCTCAACATCATAGACAAAAGACTAAGTGCAATAATGGCAAGTGGACACAAGAAGATATGGACAATGCCATCAATGATGTTGAGGAAAATTTCTTTTCTGTAAGAGCAGCAGCAAAAAAATGGGGAATCCCTGCTAGCAGTTTAACATATTGGCTGTCAGGATTGACAACAACAAAAAGAAAGGGACCACCAACAATCCTTTCTATGGAAGAAGAGCTGGAAATAGTTGACTGGTGCAAAGACTTGGCTCAGCTTGGTCGTGGATTGGAGGTTATTCAGTTGAAATCACATGTGGCTCATATTTGTCAAACAAGGCCAAATCCATTAAAAAATGGTTTACCAGGCAGATCATGGTGGATGGGTTTCCGCAAACGTCATCCAGGATTGACCATAAGGACTGCAGAGGGTCTAGATAGGGATAGAGCTGTTATGTTACGACCAAGCATTGTGTCAGATTTCTATGATAACTTAGACAAGTTATATAATGCTAATCAGTATGGACCAACCAAGATATGGAACTGTGATGAAACAGGCGTACAAGCAGGCATAAATTGTGGGATGCGAGTGATTGCAAAGTTGGGCAGTAGAAGTGTGCCACATATTTTATCTAAAAGTAGAGAATGGATAACAATATTATGTTGTATTAATGCAGCAGGTCATAGAATTCCAGGATTCTATCTTTTTAAGGCAAAAAGACAACTGAAAAATTACATTGCAAATTGTGAACCAGGAGCCTGCATGGCAGCACAACCACATGCTTGGATGACCAAAGAGTTATTCTTGAATTGGTTGCATCATTTTGCTAGATCAGTTCCAGGTGGGGCTTCGCCCACAAACAGACATCTCCTTATTTTTGATGGGCATAGAAGCCACGTTGCTTTAACTACAATCAAAGAGGCTAGATCTCTAGGTATTGATCTTCTTACACTGCCTGCCCATACCAGCCATAAATTGCAGCCTTTGGATGTAAGTTGTTTTTCTCCATTCAAGACATATTTCAAGTTTGAGAGGTCCAAGTGGATGGTAAACCATCCACACTTAGAAATAAGAAGAATTGAATTGGCAGAACTTGCAAGCAAAGCTTTCAAACATGCCCTTGTACCTGATAACATCATTGCAGGTAATTTGTAATAAAATTGTTTTCAACGTGTTTATTTATATCCATAAAGGATGAAACAAAAAAGATTCATTATTATATTAGAAAGTGGTTGAATTTTTACAATAACGAATTTTTTTACTGTACTATTCAAAAGAATTTTCTCAAACGAAAATACTGCATATTATATTTGCTCTCTATTTAATTTATTATATCATTGCAAGTTTTCGAAGAACTGGAATTTGGCCACTAAATAGAAATGCACTCAATAATGATATGAGACCAAGTGAGGCATTCATTGTAGAAGATGACAATGAGCTTGCAGGAATTGCAAGCATTTTAAGATTGGCTGGTTATGAAGAGACTGTTGTAGAACAATGCTTGGAACAAATGGAAACAAAACAATCAGCAGCAACAATAGACCCAAAAGAAGGCATAATTTCACCAACTCGTGTCAGCCAAATGGAAACAGAAAAATTAGCAGCAACAATAGACCCAGAAGAAGGCATAATTTCACCAACTCATGTCAGCCAAACACAATATGAAAATGACTTGGATAATGACATGAGCTTACCAACACAGATTGACCCACCAGATTGGGTTCAAGAAAAAGAAAAAGAGTTGGGAATATAGATTGATTTCCAAGGTGAAGAAACCTCATTATCCATGCCTTCTCCACCTCCACTACCAAGGTCTGAAGTGATTCATTATTATGCAGATACATCAGAGTGGGATACTACAAATCTGGAACCTAATGGAGTTGAAGATGATCAAGGCGGATACAATGAAGGTTCACAAATGAAATCTGAAGCTTTTGCAACAAATGACGAGGTGCTATGTAGTCAAGGCTCCTTAAAAAAGTTTCTGAAGCTACCTATTGAAAGGGTTAGAAAGAGGTCCACTGCCTCTAATGATAATACACTCAAATTGGGCAGGCAGTCTCAAATACTTACTGCAACTGAGTACATAATATTGCAGGAGCAACAAGAAGCAAGGAAAGCTGAACTTGAACAGCAGAAAGCAAGGAAGAAACAACAGATGGAGGCAAAGAAACTTCATCAAATTGAACAAAGAAAAAGGAACGAAGAGAAGAAAATTGAAAGACAACTAATGAAACAGAGGAGAGAGGAAGAAAGGCTACAGAAGCAAAATGAGAGGGAGTTGAAAAAGAAACAAAGGCAGCTAGGTAAGAATGGGAATTCAACACATCCTTCAACCAGTTTAGGGGGGGGGAGGAGTACTCCATCAACCCCTCTCCCTGAACATCATCAAACTCTACAAGATATGTACCAAATTTTAACCCCCGCATATGCTGCTCTTACTAACTTCCAAGTTAGTTTAGATAAGAATCCAACACTGGATACAAGTAGAGCAGGGCAACAAAGTACTCCAACAACCCCCCTACCTGAACATCATCAGACTTTGAGAGATATGTTCAACATTTTAACCCCTGACTATGCTTCCCTTAACAACTTCCAAACATCTACTAGCCATAGCCCCCCTCATTCCCCTGTGAAACAATTTCAATTTTCTGGCCTTTTAGAAGAGCATATGTTTGGTCATCTTGCTCCTATTACACCTCATGTTGACTTAGCCAATCCAAAAAACACTACAACAAATAGTCCTATGGAGGAGCCAGAACCATTCCCTGGCTTTATGGTGACTTAATCAATTCTGCAAAGCCTATTTTGCATAATCTATGTTCAATTTGGCAAAACTTTTTTTTTGCAGACCATGCCTACTTTGCAATATCCACAGACTGGTCATTTTGGAAAGTTATTTTCTAGATGATGTAACCATTTTTGTAGACCGTGCCTATTACTTTTCAATATCTACAGGGTGGTCATTTTGGAATGTTAAAATTTTCTAGATGATGTAACCTTTTTTTTGCAAATCAAGGCTACTTTGCAATATGTAGCAGGCTGGTAATTTTGTAATGTTATAAAATTCCATATACTGTAACCTTTTTTGCATACCATAACTACTTTGCAATGACTACAGGTTTCATCATTTTGTATTATTTCAATTTTGCAGACAATGTAAAATTTTCTGCAAACCATGCAATGTCCACAGGCATCTCATCTTGTAAAGTTTCAATTTTCTAGACAATATAAATTTCTTTTGCAGAGCACATTCACCTACTTTGTAATGTTTAAATTTTGCAGAGAATGTAAAAATGCCAATAATTGTTTTGTTTGTTTGCTTATCATATGGAAGTTTATAACAGTCCAATTATCACCAGAAAATATTAATTAAACTTAAAAATGTGTGAGTAAGATTGAATATGAAATTCTATTTTAACTGCTTGAGATCCTGGAAAACATTAGAATTGAGATGAGATTTGTCAATTCCATCTGAGAATGTGACTTCTTGATCTGGTATATCTGAGTATTTAGAAATCAATGAAGTATAAATAGACTACTGCACCGGGTCTTACAAAAATGAGTATTGAATTTAAAGCTGGAAAAATGATAGTACAATGGATCATGAATGATCACTGTTAGAAATCCCTACATCAATTAGTATGCTAGAGGTGATAATGTTGCATCTAGTGTTGCTAATTTGGCATCAATGGAGCTTCTAGAAGGACGCTTGTGGACTGCTCACACATATATGTGGTGCAAGCCAGGGCATGAGATCGTCCTATAGCCGTGGAGTTGTGGTGGCGCAGGAGGACGAAATGAAAAACCTAATGTAGGACATAGACATTGCAGAGCTCGGATAGAAACTCCTCTCCAGACAATCTGTTGGGCAACCCTTGATTTTGCAATTATGTTTTCAAGAATCACTTAAATTTTTACCTAGTTTTAATTTTCTTTTCAGCATAACACAATATCACAGGATGATGATAAATTCAACAAAACCCCAAAACGAATCATTGCTTATTAATTTGAAAGAAAACCCCAAAACGAATCATTACCAGATCCAAGCCCAAAAAAAATTGTACAGTACAAAAAAATCAAAAATTTCCATTAAGTTAAAAATTAAAGCCGTTACACAGAAAGATCATACAGAAATTTAAGAAAAAAAAAGGAAGAAATGGTTCATAGCCTCAGTAAGGTCATAAAAGACCTTACCAACTCCATCGATCCAAAGTCTGATTGGTTGTCGTCCATTGAAGACCCCTCCAGAAGATGACTCTTGTCCTGCGCAACCCAAAATGCAGTGAGAAAGATGACTCTTCTCTTGCACAACCCAAAATGCAATGAGAAAACAAAAATAAAGCTAAATAATGAATTTAAAAGACACATAATCCTTACTTCCTAGACACGTCCCTCCATGGTTGCAGCTGTATATGTTGATAGGTGACACGAAGCGCTGTGGAGGCAACACAGAGGAGCGGTGGAGGTCGAAGCAATGTGGCGGCAGCAACAATAAAACGCCGGTTATGTTGAAGTATTAGGATGCAACAATTAGGATTAGGTTTATTTTATTTAATCATTCATAGTTTATTATTAATTTTTAAATGTAAAATATACAAATTAATATATAATATATTTAGTTTTAAGACAATTAATAAATAAGAGTTGTTTATTTGTATTTAGTTATTAATATTAGGATGTGTGATTTATAATTACTTTTTATTCATATTCTAGTGTATAGGTAATTTATTTTCATGAGAAATTGTTCAACTATTGGCGCAAGTGCATTCGAAGATCAGGGGTGGTAATTCACTACGATGGGTAGGGGGTTAGAAAAGTGGTGTTTTGGATACTTTGTACAATTACGCATAATAAAGATATCAAAAATGTTCACGACAACTTGAAACCTTAGTTATAAGTAGTCAACTAGTCGAAGAAGATTGTATTAAATTTTTAGAGTCATCTGACATCCAGAAGTTAGATTTTGAGAGGCACGAAGTTAGGATGCACAACTTCTGGGTCCTTTCCCCTATATATACCAACTTAAAAATAGACAACATTTGTTAAAAATACAACTACCAACTATTTTCCTCACCTCGGGATGATCTCTAATTCACCCACGTAGAAGACCTGTCAAATTAGTTAGTAAAAATAGACATGTGTGAAAACGACGACAAAGAAGGACGAGAGTAGATGATTATTTACGTGATTAAAACGACTTTTGCAATGAATTGTGTCGGAATCGTGTCAGTAATGATCACTCTAGCTTCACCGTTAGGTTTGAGACAGTCCTTTCCTCCCAGGCTCTCACTACCATAAACCGTTAGTCCTTGTCTCGTGGTAGTTATGCCTAATGCCATCACATGCACGTCACTGCTTTTCTAAATTAGAGTCATTAACCAGAGGAATTCCTTTTTCTTTTGCAGGGACTACCTACTTTAGAGTGTGAACAAGTGCAGTAAAGTGTGACGAAAACAGCAGATAAAGTAAGTCTGGTAGCTAGTACTTTACACCTGCATAGGCCCCTCTTCGTGTCCTTCGCTAGAAAAAGTTTATGGAGAAAACAAATTATTGTTGTGGCCAACCAAAAAGGCTGTGCACATTCAACAATTGTATCCATCACAGAATACCAGCCAATTCTGTGAAAAACAAGGGCTATAGTACTGCATGCCATCCATTCATGATATCCCATTGCATAGAAATTGTACTGTAAACAGCTGTACTGACGAGGAACAGGCCCCACTACAAAATTCTGAAGTGGTAGAATAGAGAAATTCTGGGTGTTTCATAGATGCAAAAGGTTTGGTACCCTCCACAAATTTGGAAAAAAATAAATTTAACTTTCGGCCTGTATATGCATAAGGAATGATATTCAAAGCATTTTTTGGTAAAAATTTAAGGTAAAGTCTAGGTTGGTATACACGCACAGAATGATATCCAAACCATTCTCCAAATTCAGAAAATTTTGAATACAAATACAAATTTAGCTTGACATGCACACAAGGAATGATACCTAATACAAAATTTAAGAAGAATTTTAACGCAACTTTAGATTGGCACACAAAGAATGATTCACAATAGTAACGGGGTGATTTTCACACAAGGACACATACTCAATGCAAAAGTTCAGAAGATTTTAATTACAGAAGTTCAGGATGATTTTTTACAAGGTGTAATACCCAATACAATAGTTCAGAAAAATTTGAAGACCACGATTCATGGTGTTTTATATGCAAGGCTTTTTACCCAATACATTAACAAAAAAAGAACAGAAGATTTTGATTAGAGAATTTCACAATGGTTTTTATACTAGGACGAATAAACATCAGAATTTCAAGAGAATTTTAATAGAAAAGTTCTGGGGGATATTCAAAAATACTAACTTAGAAGAATAGGAACAGAGAATTTCAGGTGGTGTTCACGCATGACCTCAGGATGCAGAAAAATGGCGGAGACAGCTTTGAGGTACAACAGACAGAGCAACTAGGTCAGAAATGCAACTAGGTCAGAAATGCTCTGAGATACTGGCTGCTGAGGAGAAGGCTTGTATTTTGATCAATGATAACAAGGTATTTATGTACTATGCATTTTTATGGTTTGATTGTTTTCTTCTTAGTTATCTGGAGATAGCATTTTTCTTTTTTCTTTTAGTGATTAGATCAGAAATGCGTTGAGATTTTTCTCACTGAAGTTCGCCTTGTGTCCTTGTCATGATAACTAGGTATAGTATTTCTTTCTTTTGCATTTTAGTCTTTTACATAGACACCCTGAGACATGCATGAAAAAAATATCCTGTGCATCTTATTGGTTTGGTTGTTTACTTCCTATTTCTCTGGAGATTGCTTTTTATTTTTTCTCTCTGAGCCTTTGGTGATTGGGATTAGGTTTTAGAATTGTATGGTGGTGTTTTTCGTTGGACATGAGGACCCATCTAAATTTCTATTTCCATAATGTCGTCTTTTTTTGCATTTTAGGCTGCAGAGAGGATTAGGACTAGGCTTGTATTTTGGTGTTTTTTCAAGGGACATGGATGACCTATCTACAGCTCCAATGCCATGGGATGGTCTTTTTATGAATTTTCTGATGTAGAAAGGGTGTTTAAATAGATTGAAAGACCATCTTGTGGAGTTCATTTGTTTGATTGTTTTCTTTCTAGCGCTCTGGACGTTGATTTTTTTTCCAGAGCTTTAGTTAATTGGGACTAAGTTTAAGGTTTTTAATATGGTGCTTTTTCAGCGGACATTGATGACCCTCAACAATTCTGATTCCATAATATGGTCTTGCTTTTACATTTTAGATTGTACAGAGGATACCCAAATACATCGATGAAAGACCATCCAGTTATCACCTAATGAATGGACAGAAGTCGGCCTTTCAATGCAAAAAGAAATGCAGTATATTTCATATTCCTAGGAGCTCCTACTTATATGAGGATGTTAGGGAGGTTCCATATGCTTCTGAACAGGTGAGGCAACAGCCAGGTCAAAAAAGATTATAAAGCTTTTCTTCTTCTACTTTCTTCGTTGACATGTATCATTGCATGCTGATTGCTTATCTCTCACAATTTTAACCTTATTTCTAATTTAAGGCAGGAGAACAGTCGCATGAATCTGAGTGGAGTGATAGATGTAAGCATCAAGCAAGATATGCCCAAGCAAATAATACCAAGGCACTGCAGAGAACAGAAAAGGAGCTCAATCAGAAAAGCTATGGACTGCCCACTTATTCAGTCTCTAACAAACGTCACGAGTCTTCAGCAGAGGTTGCATAACTTATTTTAAGATTTATAGTTATATTCTTCTAGGTTCCTTGATTGCATGGCGTTTCTAATGTATGGATCATATCCTTATTCTTTTAGACTCTGAAAGATAAAACCAATGTTGAAGTCATCAACAAAACCATCACTGCAGCTTCTCATTGTAATTCGGTAACATGGAGAGCACAAGAGCCAATTGAGATAGAAAATAAATATGAAGCATCAAAGCGAGAACTTGATCAGCTGAAGCAAAATTTTCAGGAGTTTATTAGACAGTTTGATCCTACAGAGTTACAATGTAGCACTAAGAGAGAAAAATCAAAGCAAGTTTTTTCAGTTTTGATGAATGAAAAGGACACGTCGTCGTCATCAGCTCATTATATTAAATCAAACTCTTTTATTAAGGTAAATTATGTTCTGGAGAGAAGTCAAGGTTGCTTTTGGCATTTTATTTATTGATATGGCCAACTTCATTGAACTAGTTTTTTTGTTTTCACGAATAAAGGCATTTCTATGATTTATACTAAATTTATTACAGGCTACAGATGCACAGTCTATTCCATCTAGACATGAGATGACACACATTTCTTTGCCCATTGAAAACAAGAGGGATCAGTTGGGTGTGTATGAGTTGAAGCATTCAGACCCAAGGCATGAAACTGCAATGGGAATAACTCTGCATAACCTGCCGTGCAAAGCACAGGCAAACCATGAATCATGTTCTTCCACTGTTTCAAAAGCAAATAAAGATAGCCAGCAGATGGAGCTAGGACTTCTGCAATCAGAATTCAGTATTATGGATCGAAGCAAGTCTCAAACAATACATGCTACAAATAATGAGTCAAAAATATTAGAGATAATGTATAGGGGGAAGGAAGAAGGTGATTATTCCAAAGAGGGATTCTCTGTATCTGGATTTGCAAATGAAATTGCAGGAACCAAGTTATCATCTGTAGCAAAATATGAAAAGCCAACTATGCCAGAAACAAAATTTGAGGAGCAGAAGAAATATAAAGGACAAGCTTATACATTAGAGGAAGAATCTTTAGAAGACTTGGAAAACAGTCTTAAACTACTAGAAGGTGAAAAAGAGAAGCTCAATAAATCTTTTGAAAGAATGAAAGCAGATGGAGGAGCTACGGATAGAAATAGAATTCTGCCAGTGCCAACAGATGACAGTTTAGAGGCCTATTCTCTCCAGAATTACATGTGTGTTTATCAATCTCCAATTTTTGAACACACAGTAGTAAATTCAGGGCCTCTAGAAGATACCAAATCCATTGAAATGCTCTATACATCAAACTGGAATACTCAACATTGTAAAGCTTTAAATAGTATTTTGAGTGCCAAAGATACGAAAGATGCTGAAATTGCTGAGCTAAATTCAGAACTCAAAATTCTGAAGAATCGACTATGTACAACTTGCCAGGTAGGAAATCAATGATCAGTCCCTTTTCTGTTTTTTTCATATTCTTCAAACGGTTTAAGTTTGATTTGTTTGGTAAATCTCATGAGAAAACAAAATCCTATATGTTCGCTTTTCCCACTATTTAATTCAGCACTTTGACATTGGCACTATTTTAGTTTCAAGTTTCTAAATAAGTTCTAAAAACTGAAAAAACCAATTTATATTGGGTGGCCCGTGGGTTATCTTGGGTTCATCTAGATTCATCCTGAGTTTGCCCAGGGTCATCTTGGTAGAATTCCGGTGCCCAGACAATGATCATTCCTATAGATGCAGAGTGATGACTATTCCAGATGTAGCTAGATAGTGTTTCCTTTCTTGTTAGGATGTTCCCCTATTCACTCATACTTGGGCCAACGGGGTGGCTATAGTCCTTGTTAATGAATTTGAGTGTAGTTAAGCCTAGAGGTCAAGTCCTATAGGAATGTATAGACTAGTGTATCTGGGGAGTTTAGTGTGAATTGTTGAAGATTGTGAGAGATGTCTTAAGCTAGAAAGGCATGGACCAGAGAAGGGATTTAGGAAATGGCTAACTTTAAGAATAACCAAATGGCTGAAACTTTGCTCTAATTAGATTCATAAGGAACTTTGAATGGTTGTGCACCTTACTATCACCCATATGAAGTTGCATATTCCACTATGAGGGCGGTTGGGTGGAAAAGATGGCCTAACACTTGGGTTGGTCCTTAAGCTAGGCATATTAGCACCTCCATGATGGAAATTCAATGATATCTAATCCTATACCTTGATTGTAATGTTAGATACCCTTATGTTTTATAAGGGTTGATTATGAAAATGATATTAATATGCACTTCTAGGATAATTCCGGTTTGGTTAGCTCCATCATATGGACTTGAGATCAATTGTAATTATATTGTAGCAAGTAGGATTGAACATCTAGGATTAACTTGCCTTTGTATGTTTGTAGGATTTAGCATTAGGTAAACTCAAGACTATATGGATTTCTATAGTAAGATGCATTAGAAGTCCATAATCTGGAAGAAGGGCAATGGATCTAGTAATAAGTCATGAATCATGGAATTAGAACATCTGAACTTGACACTACTAGCAAACTAAAGAAACCGTCATGTAGATTTTAGGAGAACCTTAGGATGACTTACCATAGGAAATTATTGTTGTTGTTAGACCACATTCTTTTATTGTAGATATTATATATTCGTCAACATTCTTGTGACTTCTACAACAACCTCATGACTTCATCAGCCACCGTCATTTTCAGCAGCAAAGGCAAACTTCATCAACAACTGTCATCTTCTACATCAATGTACTTCATAAACTAGTGTGTTCCTAATTTGAAGATGTTCTCGAAATGCAATCAAGGAATCTAGATAAGCTTGTATCATGTCCTTGTGATGTTTTGGTTAAGTGATGATAATTCTCTCAAGTGACAAGCGATTTTTTTTAATGGTCAAGTTTTTGGTAGCCCAAATGGGATGTTACATATTCAACTGCCTAAGTTCATCTTCTTAGAAATAATGAATTTGTGTCTAACATTTCAAGGCCTGTCCATTGGAGGGCAATCTTGAACCTTTGTAATCATTGTTTTGTAGACAAACTACTTGGATGGTACAATACACGGTTAAGCTAACCTCTTTTTTACGTAAGATATAATTTAATCTTTCATACTTCTAAACATAGTAGCATAATTTGACAAAAAATTGCAAATAATGCAGTTAATCATCAACCAATCTTGGAACCATGTCAAGTTGGAACATCACTGGGTTTTTTAAAAACCAGCCAAGGGCTTGTTAGACCTAGTAAAAACCATGTTTTACATACATTTTTTCAAGTGTAAAGCTGGTTTTTCATTAAACAAGCAATTTTTTCCTTATACAACCCTGATGTAATGTCCCGTTTCAAAATAAGCCAAATTACATTTTGAGAAATTTGTTCAACAACCCAAAACATGGCATGTTCAGATTTATAAGACATTCCACCCAAGACAAGAAGGTAATTCGCTAATACATAAACTAGTCGCAAGGAAGGTAACTGAAGGAGATTGCAAATTGGTGCCTAAACTAAGATATCTGTGATTGGGTTTAAAGAATGATTAAATTAAAATTAAAATTATAGTTTATCAAAAGTCAAAGGGTGTATGAATGGTTGTGTCTCCTGAAGCAATAAGATATATAAGGGAGATCATTTAATGAGGAGAGGAGATCAATGAATTGGGAACAAATATTATGTGACTTTGAAAGGAAATATTACAGCCAAAGAGGATGAAAACCCTTAATTTCTCCTATCAAGTTATTAGACAAAAACCCATAACTTGTCTAGATATCAAGGACAAACATATGAGGAAAAATGGTTGCAAATTGGAAGAAGAAACATAGCAGAAAATCAAGATAAGATTATTTTCAGAATCATGTCAAAATAAAAAAAATGAATATTATGATAAAATTCATGATTTTGATTAAGTTATATTTATAAATATAAATGCAATTATCATTTTAGAATTAGAAATATAATAATATTGTCTTAAGGCAAAAATAAGAAATGTTCTAGAGAAGGGACATTACACCTGATTTTTCATTTTTTGGAATTTTTCTCACTTTAGACAGTAAGGAACCAGATTTTCACACTTTACAAGGCAAACACAAACAACATATCAAAAAACTTGTGATCATCAAACTAGGGCATGGTGCCGCACATTCAACATTGCTCATTCAAAGGCTTGTTTCACTCATTTTCAAGCTGCAACTCGAAAGCGGTAGGATTTTTTTCTAACTTATTAAACTTAAACACTATGTTTCTAAACTATCAACAAGGCCTAGTGCCATACGGTAACCCTAATTTTCAGGGTTAGATTGTAGGGTTTATTTTTTAAAAGTGTTGCTATTTTTTTAGTACTCTCATTGTAACTATGAACTACTTTTTATAGTTGAGGGTTAGGGTTAAGGTTAGGTTTATTTTTTTTACTAAACATAAAGGCTGCTACGCATCTACTTTTTAAAAAAAATATATATATTAACCCTAATGGGTATGCATGTGTTTTCCATTTTAGCTCATATTTCATTATGTTGCAGGAAAGAGATTTTGCATGGGCCTATTGCAAATTAGTTCCTAATTCGCATTAGCTGAGATACAACTTTTATGGGAACAAAAGTGGTGTGAATTGACTATTTTATATTGCATCTAACAAAGTTTTGAGGAAATGACATGAGTTCTTGCAAGACATTATGGGAGTGCTTGCAGGACATGATGTTACCCACCAAGCAGTATATCTTGCAGCCTTTGTAGAAATCAAGATGAAAAAGGCAAAAACTACTGTTGGTTTTTGACATGGTTATCTACTAATTATAAGTGCCCAAAACATATGGCCCAACACGTTGAGTCCACTAATGTCACCAATCCTCAAAGGCCAACACGATGTGTTTAAAATAAATAAAAAATGTGACAAGTTGTTCTTGTCTCCAAGTCAGATCACACTTGACAAGCCTCCTAAACCCCTCCATTGTCTCCAATAGTCCTCATTTTCTTTTCATTACTTTGACATGTTTTATATTTTTTCTCAAAACTTGCATTATTTTTGCAAAACCACCACCTACTAAAAGTGGTAGTTTTGTTACAATAAGTTAGGTGCGTGAATTTTGTCAAAAGAACCAGTCTTTCACTTGCTTCTTCCACAATTTCACTCAATTTAGATCCATTCTTTATGAATTTCTATCTTAATTGCATTCCAGTCTGTTCAGAGGTGTGCAAAGATTTTACAAGGCTTTCTATCTTAATTGCATTCCTGTGCAAAAGATTGAAAAGAGGTTTGTCTAAAGGTTTGCAAAGATCTTATAAGGCTTTCTATCTTAATTATATCCCTGCACATAAGATTGAAAAGAGGTGAGGTATTTTCAAAGGTTTGCAAAGATTTTACAAGCAGTAGCCCAGATGCTAACCACAACCAAACTGAATCTGTCAAATCTCATATTGTCTCAGCACACAAACTTTCCCCTCTTTCTTCAGACTTCAAGGCATACCACAGCCAATTCCTCACAAGGATGTATAGAGGATTTGATGCTTAAGGCTCATCTTCAGAACTGCTCCATATCTGCAGCTCTGTTTCTTACAGGTGTGGTGTTTCCTTTTTGTATTTAGTTTAGCTTCAATTCTTTGTGTTTTATTAGAATAGAAGTAATTAGAATCATTTGTAGTAGGTTTTGTTAGTAATTAGAGTAGGTTTTGCATGCATTTATGTGGATTTTCTTTGCTTCACATCCCTACATTATTATCATATCACCCCACAGCCAGGGTCTGCCAAAGCTTTGTTGAGATTTTTAGCTCAGTCAGGTTCAGTGTGAACATGCAAGTAATTTGAGTTATTTATATTTTGTAATTCACTTATGTGATAAAGTGAAACTCTTTTATTTAGTTAATTAAGTCTAACAAAGTGCAGATAAGCATTAATGATTTAGACTTATCTTCCAAGTCATCTTTTGCATGAGATAAGATTACTTTTTTTTGGTGAGATAAAATTGCTCTTTTTGGGAGATAATATATTTAGCTGAATAGTATAAAGATAGATGCAAGATAGAAGTTTAATAACTTAGCACAGTGTAATAATTCCGTGCAGCTGTTAGTTTGACAGTTGTGGAGGTTTCCTTCTAAGCTTTTGAAGAAACAAAGCAGATTTCAAGGTGTAAATTGTTTACATACTTGTGTTCATTTCCATAATTTGAATTTCAATGATTTGTGTGATTAATTCAATGTTTTCAAAGCAAGGTGATTAATCATTGTGATTGGAATTTCTTAATCTCATTCTATTTTGTTGTTCTTTGATTGCCTTACCTCAAATGAATTGGGGATTAGTATTATTTTGGCTTAGAATTTTCCTCTCATTAAATCCCTCTGGATTTTGACTTTAGAATCCTCTTAAAAACAGTAGGTTCATCATTCCATGTTTATCATAAAATCTTTACTGTGGATGTTAAGAGCTTTTGTTTTGAATGTTTAAAGCCTCTCTTGGATCTGCATTTAGATATTCTAAAAAGCAATAATCAAATCAGCATTTTACACTTCTGTTCAGATGCATTATTGCATTCAAAAAACACAAAAACAATCAGCCTTCCGAGATCTATATTTTCTCACTTAGTGCCTGTCGTAAAGCATGTCAAACTTTTATTCCAGGATTTTGGTTTATTATTGTCATTTGAGTATTTATGTGTAAATCTGAAATCTAAATCTTGCATGCTTACATTTGAAAGAAAGAAGTCCATTGATATTTCCTCCAAACGTTATGTTGGAATGCCTAAAGGTTGTAAGAGGCCTAGAATCTTTATTGTTTCACCTTTATTTCTTTGGCATATTAAACAGTCAGCCACAAATTTCTTGACATCTCCTTTTAGACCTTCCCAAAAGAAATCTTTCTTTGAAGTTTATACGATGATAGGCCTTTAAAAACCCTGAATGTCCTTCTATTGGTGAATCATGCATTCGAGATAATGTCTTCTTTTAAATTGGAAGTTTTACATAAAAATAATCTACCTTTGTCCATAACGAATCTTTTTCCAAGCATACTTATCGAAAGAAGATGGATCGTGTTGAAGTTTTAAAATGAGATTATGTATTTGAGGATCATGTTGCCACTCTTTTCGTGCAACTTCTAACCATTTTGGTTATATTAAGGAAATGGCACAAATATTTGCTTCCTCTACTTGTCGAGAAAGGGCATTAGCTACAATATTTTCTTTACATTTTTTATAAATGATTTCAAAGTCATATCCTAGCATCTTGGTAACCCATTTTTGTTGTTTTGGTGATGACAGTCATTGTTCCAAAAAATATTTTGGACTCTCATGATCAGCCTTGACTTTGAAATGCCTTCCCATTAACTATTGATGCCATTTTTTAATTGCATGAATAATGGCTAACATTTCCTTCTCATACGTGGGCCTCAACAAGTTTTTTCCTTTGAGTTGTCGACTCTCAAATGCTAATGGACACCCTTCTTGCATTAGTACAGCCTCAATTCCATGTCCAAAAGCATCACATTCTACCACATGTTTCAGAGAAGTCTAGAGTAGCTAGGACTGGGGTTAAAGTGAGAATTTTTTTTAGTTGTTGGAAGGCTTGAGTGGCTAGCTCTGACCATGAAAAGGAATCCTTTCATAATATTGTTAAGGGTGCAGCAATACGAGCATAATTACGAATAATTCTTCTATGGTATATCCTATTAGACCCAAAAATCCTTTCAACCCTTTGATATTTTTAGATTTTGACCATTTTTCTATTGCAACAATCTTCTTGAGGTCTACCTTAACACCTTCATGTGACACCACATGTCCCAAGTATTTTGTTTCTTTTACACCAAAAACACATTTGGATTTCTTGGCATAGAGTTGATTATCTTCCAATACTTGTAATATCTTCTCTACATGTAAATGTTCTTCTCATGATTTACTATAGATAAGGATATCATCAAAGAAATCCACCACAAATTTGCGAAGAAATGAGTGAAGTACTAAGTTCATGAGGCTTTGAAAAGTTGATGGAGCATTAGTCAAACCAAATGGCATTACTAAAAATTCATAATGTCCCTCATGTGCTCTAAAAGCAGTTTTATGTATATCCTCTTCCTTTATAGAATTTGATGAAAACCAGAACATAAATCTAACTTAGTAAAGAAAATTGCACCATTTAGTTCATCTAATAATTCATCAATAGTAGGAAAAAGAAACTTATCCTTAAGAGTGAGCTTTGAGTTCCCTATAATCAAGACACATTCTCTGCAACTCATCCTTCATTTTAACCATAACCATTGGAGATGAATAGGGACTCTTACTAGGACGAATAATTCCTGAATCCAACATTTCCTTGACTATTTTTTCAATTTCTATCTTTTGTTCATAAGGATAATCATAAGGTCTAATGTTAGGTCCTAGAAGGTATGCTTCCAGGTATTAATTCAATGGCATGATCATGGTCTCTAATTGGAGGTAGACCCTTATGTTATATAAAAACATGTTGGTTTTTTTGAATGATCTCTTGAAATTCTTGTGGATGTTGAGTTTTCACATCTTGTACTTCTATAAAATTTAGTTGTGCCACTAGACCATAGGAACCTTTCTTAAGTAATTTTCCCATCCTATGGGAGCTAATAATTTGATTGGTGGTGATGTTACTCCTATAAGTTTATAATTTTGTCCATTAGAGTTGAAAGTCATAAATAATTCTTGAAAATTGAAGATCATTGTTCCCAACTGTTTAAGCCATTGTACTCCTAAAACTACACCTACCCCTCCTATTGGAATAGCAAACATTTATGAATCTAGATGGTAATTTCCCATTGAAAGTTTTATATGATGGCACTCACCACCACAAGAGAGTTGTTTTCCATTAGTTATCATGACTTGGAAGTTATAAACTAGATATACGAAACAATTGAGCTCAAGAGTTAATCTTCTATCAATTATGTGTACTACATGTGTCAATCAACATTGTTACCTTTCTCTTTGTTATATAACCAAAAACTTTTAAGTTTTTGTGGTGTTCTTGTTCCATTCAATGCATGTAATGAGATAGTAGCATTGTCTTCTTCCTCTAAATTTTCACTATTTGGTTCTTTTATAGATACTTCTTCCTCTTCTTCAACCTCATACTCAATAATCATTAGTCTCTTCTCATTATTACCACATTTATGGCACCTAGACCATTTGCTATCACAATGCCAACATAGACCCTTTTCTCTTTTCTCTACCTCCTATTGAGGAGAGAGCTTAGTTATTTGTTTTGGGCTGAAGAGGTTAGCCCCATTTTTGTTAGTAGGATTAATGACATTTTTATCTCTCTATCCTACTATTTGGCCTTGTGTTGATCTTTTTGTAGTGAGGTTTCTTTGCTCAATATGTAATTCTTGTTGCATTGCTTTTCTAACTGTACATGGTTCCAATAAATGGACATCATGTTTAATTTTTTAATTAAGTCCATTGATGTAGAGTTGTAGCCTTTGATAAGGTGTCACATCTTGAGTTCGAATTGTCAATCTCATGTGTTCAGCATTGTATTCTGCTACAGACCCTAATTGTTTTAAATTTGTAAGTTGGGTAAAATAGCTCCCCTTCCATGGTTGCTCATAGTGGGCTACTAAGTCATTGGTAAATTCTCTCCAACTAAGTAATTTCCCTTGTTTTTCACCCATCATCCATTGGTACCATTGATAAGGTTCAGATTCTAAATGTAGTGAAGCTATGTCAACCATTGCATCATCTGATATATTATGGAATTCAAAATATTGTTCCATGAGACTTATCCATGAAATTACATCTGTACTATCAAACTTATGTATGTCTATTTTGGGTGGGTTTAATTTTGAACCTTGAAAAGATATAGTTGTACCAACATATTGTACCCACTCACCCATACCCCTATCCAATTTAGTAACTTAGGATATTGATGAGACTGATCTTGATTTAGAATGAACCACAGTTGAGAAGCCTTCATTTAGTGAAGAGGATTTGGCTATCTTGGATGAGGCTATCGATTATCATGATTGCACTCATATGAAGGACAACAAGGATTGGAGGGCATCAACTTCTTCATATTTTTAGTCAAGGTGGCTAGGAACCTTAGAGGCTATTTGTGCTCTCCAAATTTGTTTTGTATATATTCTGTTAGACTGAAAATTTGATATTTGAGGAGAATTTGAGAGTAATTGGCAACATAGAATCTTTATTTATGACTTATAATTGAAGTTTGAAATTTAGTTCTCTTTCTACACACTCTATTCGACATGTAATATACAATTGCAGTTTTTTGGTGTTTTAATGAGTATTTTAGCATTTTTTAGTTTGCCATGTTTTTCCCATTTTAAGCCCATGTAGTTGAAATCCATTTACTACACTTTCAATTTGCCATGTCAATTCCATGTAAATGTAATGCTACTATGCTTCTAAATAAGAAACATGCATTATAGATTTCCATTGATTTTTGGATGTCTTGGCTACTCAAGTGTTAGCTCAACTCCTAATGTCCAAAATGCTTGCTCTTGCTTGGCTAGTAAGGTTAAGTCCTTTAATATCTCTTTCTTCTTCATGTGCAATATTTCTTTTGATGTGATGTAGAAGTCAGTGTTTTTGCAGAAAAGCAAAATGAATATTTATGAAGACCACCCCATCTAGAAAGTACAGAAACAGACATGTAACATGACAAGTAGTACATGGGATGGGACATGCCTCAACAATAATGGGCTAAGTTACCGGTTCGGTTCGGGACGGTTCGGTACGCGAACCGATGCGTAATACGGGCAAAATTTTTAGGGGTTTGGGTACGTATGGGTACGTGTGTATATATATATATATATATTAATAATTTAATATATTATAAATATATATATATGTATTATATATACAAAAAAATAAGAGAAACATAGAGAATTGTAAAACTAAATCATTTCATAGTATGATACTTGATCATTGACCAATGCCAAATGCCAAAGATAAATATTAAATGCCAATTGATAGTTGAAAAATATTCAAATAAAATTACTGAATTACAAAATGTAGTTCATGAAACATTGAAAATTTGAAACATGATTCAATGTTCATTGTTCATATGCTCATCAATCATCAAAAGGATTGTCAGAATCATCATGACTTGGATTTTGAGTGGTTTCAACTTCAAAATCATCATCATTTGAACCCAAAGCGGATCCAACACCATGTGATATGTCATCAATATCACCCACATCATCCATAGTGGCTCTAACAAGATCCTGAATGGTTGCATCCAAGTCAGTAGACTCGGGTGCTACATCCCAAAGCCTCGCTGCCCCCTGCCTGTATTGAGGATCCCTACGTGACAGAAGACGCAAATTGGAATGAATATACACTAAGTCTTCAGCTCTTTTTGCAGCCAACCGGTTACGCTTCACTGAGTGGATAAAGGAGTATGTACTCCAATTCCGTTCAGCGGCAGAAGAGCTTGCAACCTGGAGAGAAAACCAACAAAATTAAAAATAAAATAAAAAAATGCAAGATAAATTCAAGAATGTTAAGTGTTAAATTTTACAATACAAGTGGCAAAAAAAAAAAACTTGTGAGAGGATCTTGATTGCAAGAGGTTGGAGGTACATATAATCTTGACCATGGAGGTACCACCATGTAAGACCATCCATTTTGTATTGGTCTCTAGCAACAGAAGCGGTATGATTTTTTGATTTTCCTGTGACAAACATTCCAAATTCTCTCATGACACTTGCATGCACTTCTGGATCACTGAACATTCTACTAAATGCCGTCTTATACCCATTAGCAACTTCAGCATCTCTATATGGCGGTATTCTCCCTGGGATAGAAAGCACTTCAGTGGTATAGTACCTCGGAGATAGGGCATATGCAAGGAGGTGCAATGGAGTTGTCATCTTGTTCCAACGATGAAGAACAATTGCTTCCACCCTTTTGTACAAGGTGTCTTCAGGATCATTCTCTTTTTTTTGTATTTCTATTTTTATTTTTTCCAACATTGTGTCCATGCTATCATAGACATCCCCCAAGCATGGTTCATCTGTATCAGCAAACCGAAGCATAGACATGATAGGTTCGGTGAATTCCAATACATAATTCACACGATCCCACCAATCGTCATTCAAGATCAATGCCTTGACTTTTTGGGCCCTCTCTGAATTTGATTGCTTCCATATACTCCATTGGTTGCTAATAACCATTTGACTCAATGCATCTTTCACCTTCACAAGTCGTCTCAGAACAATTGTGTGAGATGCAAACCGGGTCTCGGCAACCTAAGAACATGTTAATAGTAAGTTAATAACACATTTAAAATATGTAAATAATGCAAAAAATTATTTTATTCAATTATGTAAAACATGACATAAATGATAAATGAAACTAAATATATTAAATTTTAAAATTTACCTTCAACAATTCCAATGTTGAAAAAGTTCTGAAAATTGCTTGTGACATATGGTGGTTTGTCACAAACATCTGGATCTCCTCAGACTCCTGGTATATTTCTTTCACCCACTCTATTTGGGTGCCAATTGCTTGCATCACCAAATTGAGGGAGTGTACAGTGCACGGTGTCCAAAAGATGTGCTCATATCTGGCCTCTACCAAAGCACCTGCAGCCCTGCAAACTTTTGCATTGTCCGTAACTACTTGGACAACATTTTCACTACCCACCATCTCTATGGAGTCAATGAGAATCCTGGAAATGAACATTGCATCTTTCACTTGCCCTTCACAGTCAACCGCCCTCAAAAACATTGCCCCCTTGGGGGACACTGCAATAACATTAATCAATGGACGGTTTTTGCAATCTTTCCATCCATCGGAAACAATAGATACACCTGTTTCAACCCAAGAATCTCTAATTGGTTTTAGTTGGGCCTCTACATATTTCCTCTCTTTTTGCAATAAGGTGGTACGCACCTTTTCATACCCAGGACTTGTGAAATCAGGAGGTGCACTATTTATTGCTGACACCATGTCCTTCCAATATGGTGATCTCACCAAGTTGAATGGAAGACCATTGGCATAGAGGCAACGTGCAATTTTTTCTTCAGCAATATCTCTTGCCTCCATTTTAAATGCTTTCTCTAATGGACCTCTCTTGCGGGTGGTGGTTTCTAGTTCTTCATCTTCTTCTTCCGTAGAGGGTATAGACAAGAAGGGATGTCTAGAGGGCCTAACTATCTGATGAGTGGGTAATGTTTGTTTTTTCTTTCCGGAACTATAACTAGTTTGTTTTCCTCTTGCAATTGAATTGTCGGCATCTTCTTGTTCTTTTATAAATCCTGCTATTTGTACAGTAGATAACCCCTTCTTATCTGGACCCACACACATGTTAATCCCTTTACCACCAGGGCCCATAAAATGAAGTTTTACTCGGTAGTAGGAGCTATTATATTGTGCATTGCAAAAATTACACTTCCAAACAAACCCCCCACCTCCAGGAATTTGTGAAATTCGTGTGGTATGTCTCCATAAAGGAGATCCTTTATCAATTTTAAACTTTTGGCTTCCATCCCCACCCACTGAACTTTGACTACTTGCCATTGTTGCAATCTATAAAAAAAATGAAAAAAAAATATATATATTTGAAAAACTTCTTCACAAACTTGAAAAAATTCATCAAAAACTAAGAAACTTAAAAAAAATCATCAAAAGATTGAAGAATAGGGTTTAAATGCATACCTTGAACACTTAAATCTCCTTTGTAGAAGCTATTTGCCACTCCACAATCGATCTCCTTCAAATGCAATCACCTCCCTTCAAAATGCTAAGATGGACACAAATTATGGAGAGAGCAAAATGAGAGGTAAAAATGAAATGCTTTAGTGTTAAAATGCCTCATATTGGGTCGTTTTAGGGTTTTGTAGCAAAATAGAAAATAAAAAATTGCTTTTTATTCACTTTTGGGCCCACTTTTGAAGTGCTGGGCCGTGGGTTCGCAGGGGTTCGCCCGGGTGTGCTGGTCCCCCCGTGCACCGGTCACACAGTACCGCTGGTGCAGCAGATGCGCTAATAGATGGCGCCGCGGTTCGTAACCGGGTTCGAGGCCTGTGGGAGGTAACACAGATAATGGGAGAACAGGATATAGCAGGCAGTAGATTGATAATCAGTTGAACAGCTCAAATGCTATTTATTCCTACTAGTGCTAATTGACTAAAAGGTGGCTCCTGTTACTTCCATTTATCACGTTATAAGACAGGGTCCACCCCAATTAGTACACATTAGAAACATAAAAATACAAACTACAGGCCTTACTAATGGGACCTTTACTATTTTATCTACCGTTTTCATGTCTTCTTCCAAAGCATTTCTAATTTTAGATATATTATTAGAGTATGCTTGTGCATTATGACAAGTGCCTAGTCATGGAAACAGAAGAGCATTTTGAGTTGCTGTTGAGTGGATTTTTCCTGCTGATATCACTTTACAAAAACACTTAAATTGCTGGACTCCTGAAATGGCTAACTTAATAGATTTGTATCATTGTTTGTTCAAACATGTTTCTATTTCTTGATTGAATGATAGTTGCAGTTTATATTACTTAGTCATTAAATTAGATTTCTCAAAGCATGCTACTTGTTTCTGCAGATCCAGTTGAAAATGGAAGATGACCTAAAGGAAAATCTTTCCAAAAATAAATTTAGAGCTCTTTCACTGGAGAATGCTATAGAAGAAAAGGAGAATCAGATAAAAGATTTGAAACGGCATATTCATGATATGCAGGATGAGAAAGACAAGATATTACTAGGGAACATTAAACTCTTGTGTAAAGCACAAGAAGCTAAAAATGAGGCATGGAAACATAATAGATATGTTGCTGACTATATCACTATAAATGATAAGCTTCTAGTACTGGCTCAAAGTAAAGAAGAGGAGGTAAATGTGTGGGCCTAAAAGTATTTATTTCAAATGCTTATTTTAGTGACAGCATCCATGATTTATCGTATAATGAACGCTTACATATTTTGCAGGTGAATCTTCTAGCTGAGCAAGTGACAAGCTTGCACATGACACTCTCTAAAACTACAGAAGAAAACAACTATCTGTCTGAAACACTAAAAGCACTAAGAAACGAAATGTCTGATATTAGAGAGCAAAACAGTATACTTAAAAATCATAATAATCTTATGAATTTGAAACTTCAGAACACTGAGGTGGTGCTTCTGAAACGGGAAGAATCATTGGATAAGATTTCCAAACAGTTAGCAGGTGTTGTTGAAAACGAAGATTTACTTTTGGCAGAGTCTGAAGACTTGCGGAGACAACTGCAAGATGCCAAGTACAGACAGATTCAGATTGAGACTGAGTTAATAAACTCAAATAATGTGATGATTGATTTGAAAGAGAAGATATGTTACAGGGACAATGAAATGTCTAGACTAAGGGCTGAATTGAAAGATATCATGAAGCAGAATATTTTGCTTAAGCAAACAGAAGAAGCTAAAGACAAGGATCTCACAGCTTTGCAGAGCAAACTGTCTAACCTATGGCATAAAGTTGAGGCCTTAGAAGAGGAGGTATTGGTAAAAGAAGGCCAAATTGCCATATTGAAGGGATCATTTTCTGAAGAAATTGAGTATTGATTGTCCATCCTAATGCTGTTCCTTTGGGCTGATCATGTACAAGATACCATAGATTCGCCATTGGATCAGCTCTTTCTTGTAGTATGAATTTTCTGGAAAATTACAAAAGAAAAATGGGAAAGAAAGGACATTACTATCCTTGAGTGACTGGACATTACAGTATTTATCAATAAAGAAAGGGAGTGTCTAAGTCATCTCAAATTCAACAATGCTGGCAACTTACATGAGTAATGAAAATTTGTGTGATTGTTGGGTTGTCTTCATTGAATGTCTTAGAAGGAGCAGGCTATTGGAATTGGAGTTGATCAATGTCAAGTTTTGTTTCTGGTTCTCAGTTGCATAAAGCATGGCCCAAATGAGAATTTGTTGAGCTCACATAAAATTCCACAGAAAAGACATTCAGAGGGATTTTCATTGTTAAGCACAAGCTAAAATCCTCAATTACTATCTGTAAATTCAAGCCAAAACATCACAAAGTTTGCAGATTTGAATGGCTAGTTGAATTGCCATGGAGACTTAAAAGAGTGATCATTCTAAATCTCAAGCCTGTACTTTCCACAAATGTGTGGATAGCAAATGCGGGCTAGGAGGATTTGTTATGATCAGGGCAGAACATAATGGTATTGTTAAGCCATTTTTGTTTAGATGATTGTCATACTGAAAAACGCAGAATTCCTGGCAAGTTTGTAATCTCATTGTATCATTGCCACTTCACAATAAGGAACTACCTTCTTACTGTCAAAGTTTCTTGACTTCTAAGAAGGATGGCCCTGCCTTGTAATTGATGGAGCAAGTCTGAGGTAAAGGTTATCATGAGTCCCCAAGACCAGATCAGGTGCATCAAATGTTGTATTTATTGTTTCTCTCCTGTAAACAATCATTTTTCAAAACATGCAGCGTGTATTATATTACAGTGATGATCAGCAAAGAACTTATTAGAAGGTCAGAAACGTTTACAATTCATGTACACACATGAACCTTATCACAAGAAATACTTCATTTGATGAAATTAATTTGGCTGTATGTGTCATAAATATGCCAATCTCAGTGTATCAACTGAGTTAATTAACACTATAATGATTTGTATGATGCACTGGAAATTATTACATGATATTTTAGTAGTCCAAACTAGAAATCTAGTTTGCTAAAAATGCAAGTAAGCATGGTATTTCAATGTCACAAAATATATAGAATCTAGCAAGGTTGAAATTTAAAGATGCCCAAACTAGGTTGTTTCTTGCAAGGTGAGTGAAAGTTGCATTGCTCTTCGGATCTTCCAATATCTTGCTAGGCAAACGAAGAAATACAGATAAGGGAGCAGGCATTGGCGATGTATAATATCACCTCATACATTATAAATTACAACGAAAATTATTGTTCTGTTACAAATTTATACGTCAATATCCATCCTCAAATTTTCACACGCCTAGCACAAGACATATGTAGAGAATGTTGTTAATTTCAATGATTTCTTGACAAGCCTGTTGAGATTCAAAAGCCTACCAAAATATTTGTCTTCTCTGTAATCACTTTCAAAGGTCATTTCAACCTTATTTGCTTTAGCTAGGAAATGCAATTCTCATATCAATGAATAACATAAGGGGTTACAGCTTCATAGAAAAAACTATAAAAGGGAACATTAGCTATTGCAAATGCAAATGTTTGAGTACTGCTACTAAACCTCTCAAAATTTACAACAAAAACAAGAATATAGAGAGGACTAAACTCAAAAGGGATAGACTGTGAAATTTTAACCTCATTTCTAGAGTTTCATGATGACCTCATCCATTAGGGATGCTCAAACCAAAAAATTTGATGATGAAAACCCTGCTATCCACACAACTAAGATGATCAATGCAGAACCTGCAGTTTCGGCAGCAAGGATCTCCACAAAGTAGTCATGGATATACAAAAGAGTTGATACCCAATCTCTCCCCGCTAACAGAAGAATTGAGAGCAGACACCTTCAACCTTAATAAGTTTTTGGTGCATGATGGTATTCATTTGGCTGCCATGCAAGGTGGATACCAGTCTTTCACACCCCCTGATGCTACGTGAGCTCGTACCACCTCTTTGGAACCTGCTACTAATTGTATTCAGAAACTTAATGTGTGAAGCTATGTAGGAATGCCACAAGCAACGAACTAAATGCGTTAATTATTTCAATCGCATCTGCCAAAACCTTTCAGAGTAGAATTGAAGCTAAAGAACAGTCCTAACAACTGAAAGAGCAAAGCGAAGGTGTGCAAGCTAGTGCCAAACGCCATCCAGCCCATTACCCAGAAAGCTTAGTTGAGACCCCGGAGGATGGAATTCTTCACTACAGGCTTCTTCGTAGAACATATCCTCGTGAATGGCTCGAGAAATAGAATAAAAGTACTGCCACAGAAGAGCAAAACTTTCAAAATGTAGGCTCTACCCTTGTTTCTGCTATCTGCTATCTGGTGAGGGGCTGCACCTAACTTCTGTTTGGTGTCAATTTGAGGGTTTTTAAAGTAATTTTGTAAATAGATGTCGTTTGTGGGGTTTTTTTTGAAGTCTACAAAGCAGTTTCGAGACTCCATTGGTTTAGTCATTTTTTGACGTATGGATTTCGATATTTTTCTTATTCGAGGTGACGATGAACTCTCTCAACCTCAACTTCTCAACAATATTTTCACTAAATAAACTATACCAAGAATTAATTGTCAAGATATTTCATGTTTGTTCTTGATGTCCCTTAAGGCATCACACTCCATAATGAAGTGTTTTTTTTTAATTCCACTATCTCAATAATGCAAAAAATACACACCCTTTCTTCCATGTTT
>VDFB02266498.1:55475-118843 GCA_007258455.2 Sequoia sempervirens
AAACTGCAATGGGAATAACTCTGCATAACCTGCCGTGCAAAGCACAGGCAAACTTTGAATCATGTTCTTCCACTGTTTCAAAAGCAAATAAAGATAGCCAGCAGATGGAGCTAGGACTTCTGCAATCAGAATTCAGTATTATGAATCGAAGCAAGTCTCCAACAATACATGCTACAAATAATGAGTCAAAAAGATTAGAGATAATGTATGGGGGGAAGGAAGAAGGTGATTATTCCAAAGAGGGATTCTCTGTATCTGGATTTGCAAATGAAATTGCAGGAACCAATTTATCATCTGTAACAAAATATGAAAAGCCAACTATGCCAGAAACAAGATTTGAGGAGCAGAAGAAATATAAAGGACAAGCTTATACATTACAGGAAGAATCTTTAGAAGACTTGGAAAACAGTCTCAAACTACTAGAAGGTGAAAAAGAGAAGCTCAATAAATCTTTTGAAAGAATGAAAGCAGATGGAGGAGCTATGGATAGAAATAGAATTCTGCCAGTGCCAACAGATTACAGTTTAGAGGCCTATTCTCTCCAGAATTACATGTGTGTTTATCAATCTCCAATTTTTGAACACACAGTAGTAAATTCAGGGCCTCTAGAAGATACCAAATCCATTGAAATGCTCTATCCATCAAACTGGAATACTCAACATTGTAAACCTTTAAATAGTATTTTGAGTGCCAAAGATAAGAAAGATGCTGAAATTGCTGAGCTAAATTCAGAACTCAAAATTCTGAAGAATCGACTATGTACAACTTGCCAGGTAGGAAATCAATGATCAGTCCCTTTTCTGTTTTTTTCATATTCTTCAAACGGTTTAAGTTTGATCTGTTTGGTAAATCTCATGAGAAAACAAAATCCTATATGTTCACTTTTCCCACTATTTAATTCAGCACTTTGACATTGGCACTATTTTAGTTTCAAGTTTCTAAATAAGTTCTAAAAACTGAAAAAATCAATTTATATTGGGTGGCCCATGGGTTATCTTGGGTTCATCCAGATTCATCCTGAGTTTTCCCAGGGTCATCTTGGTAGAATTCCGTTGCCCAGACAATGATTATTCCTATAGATGCAGAGTGATGACTATTCCAGATGTAGCTAGATAGTGTTTCCTTTCTTGTTAGGGTGTTCCCCTATTCACTCATGCTTGGGCCAACGGGGTGGCTATAGTCCTTGTTAATGAATGTGAGTGTAGTTAAGCCTGGAGGTCAAGTCCTATAGGAATGTATAGACTAGTGTGTCTGGGGAGTTTAGTGTGAATTGTTGAAGATTGTGAGTGATGTCTTAAGCTAGAAAGGCATGGACCAGAGAAGGGATTTAGGAAATGGCTAACTTTAATGAAACTTTGGTCTAATTAGATTCATAAGGAACTTTGAATGGTTGTGCACCTTACTATCACCCATATGAAGTTGCATATTCCACTATGAGGGTGGTCGGGTGGAAAAGATGGCCTAATACTTGGGTTGATCCTTAAGCTAGGCATATTAGCACCTCCATGGTGGAAATTCAATGATATCTAATCCTATACCTTGATTGTAATGTTAGATACCCTTATGTTTTATAAGGGTTGATTATGAAAATGATATTAATATGCACTTTTAGGATAATTTCGGTTTGGTTAGCTCCATCATATGGACTTGAGATCAATTGTAATTATATTGTAGCAAGTAGGATTGAACACCTAGGATTAACTTGCCTTTGTATGTTTGGAGGATTTAGCATTAGGTAAACTTAAGACTATATGGATTTCTATAGTAAGATGCATTAGAAGTCCATAATCTGGAAGAAAAGCAAGGGCAATGGATCTAGTAATAAGTCATGAATCATGGAATTAGAGCATCTGAACTTGACACTATTAGCAAACTAAAGAAACCATCATGTAGATTTTAGGAGAACCTTAGAATGACTTACCATAGGAAATTATTGTTGTTGTTAGACCACATTCTTTTATTGTAGATATTATATATTCGTCAACATTCTTGTGACTTCTACAACAACCTCATGACTTCATCAGCCACCGTCATTTTCAGCAGCAAAGGCAAACTTCATCAACAACTGTCATCTTCTACATCAATGTACTTCATAAAGTAGTGTGTTCCTAATTTGAAGATGTTCTCGAAATGCAATCAAGGAATCTAGATAAGCTTGTACCATTGTCCTTGTGATTTTTTGGTTAAGTGATGATAATTCTCTCAAGTGACAAGTGATTTTTTTTAATGGTCAAGTTTTTGGTAGCCCAAATGGGATGTTACATATTCAACTGCCTAAGTTCATCTTCTTAGAAATAATGAATTTGTGTCTAACATTTCAAGGCCTGTCCATTGGAGGGAAATCTTGAACCT
Source organism: Sequoia sempervirens (assembly GCA_007258455.2). Classification (NCBI taxonomy): domain Eukaryota; kingdom Viridiplantae; phylum Streptophyta; class Pinopsida; order Cupressales; family Cupressaceae; genus Sequoia; species Sequoia sempervirens. Next base: position 57,828 of record VDFB02266498.1, read on the forward strand.
TTGTAATCATTGTTTTGTAGACAAACTACTTGGATGGTACAATACACGATTAAGCTAACCTCGTTTTTACATAGGATATAATTTGATCTTTCATACTTCTAAACATAGTAGCATAATTTGATAAAAAATTGCAAATAATGCAGTTAATCATCAACCAATCTTGGAACCATGTCAAGTTGGAACATCACTGGGTTTTTTAAAAACCAGCCAAGGGCTTGTTAGACCTAATAAAAACCATGTTTTACATACATTTTTTCAAGTGCAAAGCTGGTTTTTCATTAAACAAGCAATTTTTTCCTTATACAGCCCTGATGTAATGTCCCGTTTCAAATTACATTTTGAGAAATTTGCTCAACAACCCAAAACATGGCATGTTCAGATTTATAAGACATTCCACCCAAGACAAGAAGGTAATTCGCTAATACATAAACTAGTCGCAAGGAAGGTAATTGAAGGAGATTGCAAATTGGTGCCTAAACTAAGATATCTGTGATTGGGTTTAAAGAATGATTAAATTAAAATTAAAATTATAGTTTATCAAAAGTCAAAGGGTGTATGAATGGTTGTGTCTCATGAAGCAATAAGATATATAAGGGAGATCATTTAATGAGGAGAGGAGATCAATGAATTGGGAATAAATATTATGTGACTTTGCAAGGAAATATTACAGCCAAAGAGGATGAAAACCCTTAATTTCTCCTATCAAGTTATTAGACAAAAACCCATAACTTGTCTAGATATCAAGGACAAACATATAAGGAAAAATGGTTGCAAATTGGAAGAAGAAACATAGCAGAAAATCAAGATAAGATTATCTTCAGAATCATGTCAAAATAAAAAAAATGAATATTATAATAAAATTCATGATTTTGATTAAGTTATATTTATAAATATAAATGCAATTATCATTTTAGAATTAGAAATATAATAATATTGTCTTAAGGCAAAAATAAGAAATGTTCTAGAAAAGGGACATTACACCTGATTTTTCATTTTTTGGAATTTTTCTCACTTTAGACAGTAAGGAAACAGATTTTCACACTTTACAAGGCAAACACAAACAACATATCAAAAAACTTGTGATCATCAAACTAGGGCATGGTGTCACACATTCAACATTGCTCATTCAAAGGCTTGTTTCACTGATTTTCAAGCTGCAACTCGAAAGAGGTAGGATTTTTTTTTCTAACTTATTAAACTTAAACACTATGTTTCTAAACTATCAACAAGGCCTAATGCCATACGGTAACCCTAATTTTCAGGGTTAGATTGTAGGATTTATATTTTAAAAGTGTTGCTATTTTTTTGGTACTCTCATTGTAACTGTGAACTACTTTTTATAGTTGAGGGTTAGGGTTAAGGTTAGGTTTTTTTTTTTTTTTTACTAAACATAAAGGCTGCTACGCATCTACTTCTTAAAAAAATATATATATTAACCCTAATGGGTATGCATGTGTTTTTCGTTTTAGCTCGTATTTCATTATGTTGCAGGAAAGAGATTTTGCATGGGCCTATTGCAAATTAGTTCCTAATTCGCATTAGCTGAGATACAACTTTTATGGGAACAAAAGTGATGTGAATTGACTATTTTATATGGTATCTAACAAAGTTTTGAGGAAATGACATGAGTTCTTGCAAGACATTATGGGAGTGCTTGCAGGACATGATGTTACCCACCAAGCAGTATATCTTGCAGCCTTTGTAGAAATCAAGATGAAAAAAGCAAAAACTACTGTTGGTTCTTGACAATGGTTATCTACTAATTATAAGTGCCCAAAACATATGGCCCAACACGTTGAGTCCACTAATGTCACCAATCCTCAAAGGCCAACACAATGTGTTTAAAATAAAATAAAATGTGACAAGTTGTTCTTGTCTCCAAGTCAGATCACACTTGACAATCCTCCTAAACCCCTCCATTGTCTCCAATAGTCCTCATTTTCTTTTCATTACTTTCACATGTTTTATATTTTTTCTCAAAACTTGCATTATTTTTGCAAAACCACCACCTACTAAAAGTGGTAGTTTTGTTACAATAAGTTAGGTGCGTGAATTTTGTCAAAAGCACCAGTCTTTCACTTGCTTCTTCCACAATTTCACTCAATTTAGATCCATTCTTTATGAATTTCTATCTTAATTGCATTCCAGTCTGTTCAAAGGTGTGCAAAGATTTTACAAGGCTTTCTATCTTAATTGCATTCCTGTGCAAAAGATTGAAAAGAGGTTTGTCTAAAGGTTTGCAAAGATCTTACAAGGCTTTCTATCTTAATTATATCCCTGCACATAAGATTGAAAAGAGGTGAGGTCTTTTCAAAGGTGTGCAAAGATTTTACAAGCAGTAGCCCAGATGCTAACCACAACGAAACTGAATCTGTCAAATCTCATATTGTCTCAGCACACAAACTTTCCCCTCTTTCTTCAGACTTCAAGGCATACCACAGCCAATTCCTTACAAGGATGTATAGAGGATTTGATGCTTAAGGCTCATCTTCAAAACTGCTCCATATCTGCAGCTCTGTTTCTTACAGGTGTGGTGTTTCCTTTTTGTATTTAGTTTGGATTCAATTCTTTGTGTTTTATTAGAATAGAAGTAATTAGAGTCATTTGTAGTAGGTTTTGTATGCATTTATGTGGATTTTCTTTGCTTCACATCCCTAGATTTTTATCATATCACCCCACAGCCAGGGTCTGCCAAATCTTTGTTGAGATTTTTAGCTCAGTCAGGTTCAGTGTGAACATGCAAGTAATTTGAGTTATTTATATTTTGTAATTCACTTATGTGATAAAGTGAAAATCTTTTATTGAGTTAATTAAGTCTAACAAAGTGCAGATAAGCATTAATGATTTAGACTTATTTTCCAAGTCATCTTTTGCATTAGATAAGGTTACATTTTTTTGGTGAGATAAAATTGCTCTTTTGGGAGATTATATATTTAGCTGAATAGTATAAAGATAGATGCAAGATAGAAATTTAATAACTTAGCACAGTGTAATAATTCCGTGCAGCTGTTAGTTTGACAGTTGTGGAAGTTTCCTTCTAAGCTTTTGAAGAAACAAAGCAGATTTCAAGGTGTAAATTGTTTACATACTTGTGTTCATTTCCATAATTTGAATTTCAATGATTTGTGTGATTAATTCAATGTTTTCAAAGCAAGGCGATTAGTCATTGTGATTGGAATTTCTTAGTCTCATTCTATTTTTGTTGTTCCTTGATTGCCTTACCTCAAATGAATTGGGGATTAGTATTATTTTCGCTTAGAATTTTCCTCTCATTAAATCCCTCTGGATTTTGACTTTAGAATCCTCTTAAAAACAGTAGGTTCACCATTCCATATTTATCATAAAATCTTTACTGTGGATGTTAAGAGCTTTTGTTTTGAATGTTTAAAGCCTCTCTTGGATCTGCATTTAGATATTCTAAAAAGCAATAATCAAATCAGCATTTTACACTTCTGTTCAGATGCATTATTGCATTCAAAAAACACAAAAACAATCAGCCTTCCGAGATCTATATTTTCTCACTTAGTGCCTGTCGTAAAGCATGTCAAACTTTTATTCCAGGATTTTGGTTTATTATTGTCATTTGAGTATTTATGTGTAAATCTGAAATCTAAATCTTGCATGCTTACATTTGAAAGAACGAAGTCCATTGATATTTCCTCCAAACGTTGTGTTGGAATGCCTAAAGGTTGTAAGAGGCCTAGAATCTTTATTGTTTCACCTTTATTTCTTTGGCATATTAAACTGTCAGCCACAAATTTCTTGACATCTCCTTTTAGACCTTCCCAAAAGAAATCTTTCTTTGAAGTTTATACGATGATAGGCCTTTAAAAACCCTGAATGTCCTTCTATTGGTGAATCATGCATTCGAGATAATGTCTTCTTTTAAATTGGAAGTTTTACATAAAAATAATCTACCTTTGTCCATAATGAATCTTTTTCCAAGCATACTTATTGAAAGAAGATGGATCATGTTGAAGTTTTAGAATGAGATTATGTATTTGAGGATCATGTTGCCTAAAGGCTGTAAGAGGCCTAGAATCTTTATTGTTTCACCTTTATTTCTTTGGCATGTGGGCTAAACAGCTTCAGCCACACAAATTCTCTTTGACATCTCCTTTAGGACCTTCCCAAAAGAAATCTTTCTTTGAAGCTTTACAAATGATCTCCTCCAAACGTTGTGTTGGAATGCCTAAAGGTTGTAAGAGGCCTAGAATCTTTATTGTTTCACCTTTATTTCTTTGGCATATTAAACAGTCAGCCACAAATTTATTGACATCTCCTTTTAGACCTTCCCAAAAGAAATCTTTCTTTGAAGTTTATACGATGATAGGCCTTTAAAAACCCTGAATGTCCTTCTATTGGTGAATCATGCATTCGAGATAATGTCTTCTTTTAAATTGGAAGTTTTACATAAAAATAATCTACCTTTGTCCATAACGAATCTTTTTCCAAGCATACTTATTGAAAGAAGATGGATCATGTTGAAGTTTTAGAATGAGATTATGTATTTGAGGATCATGTTGCCACTCTTTTCGTGCAACTTCTAACCATTTTGGTTGTATTAAGGAAATGGCACAAATATTTGCTTCCTCTACTTGTCGAGAAAGGGCATTAGCTACAATATTTTCTTTACATTTTTTATAAATGATTTCAATGTCATATCCTAGCATCTTGGTAACCCACTTTTGTTGTTTTGATGATGACAGTCATTGTTCCAAAATATATTTTGGACTCTCATAATCAGCCTTGACTTTGAAATGCCTTCCCATTAACTATTGATGCCATTTTTTAATTGCATGAATAATGGCTAACATTTCCTTCTCATACGTGGGCCCCAACAAGTTTTTTCCTTTGAGTTGTCGACTCTCAAATGCTAATGGACACCCTTCTTGCATTAGTACGGCCTCAATTCCATGTCCAAAAGCATCACATTCTACCACATGTTTCAAAGAAGTCTAGAGTAGCTAGTACTGGGGTTGAAGTGAGAACTTTTTTTAGTTGTTGGAAGGCTTGAGTGGCTAGCTCTGACCATGAAAAGGAATCTTTTCATAATATTGTTAAGGGTGCAGCAATACGAGCATAATTACGAATAAATCTTCTATGGTATATCCTATTAGACCCAAAAATCCTTTCAACCCTTCGATATTTTTAGATTTTGACCATTTTTCTATTGCAACAATCTTCTTGGGGTCTACCTTAACACCTTCATGTGACACTACATGTCCCAAGTATTTTGTTTCTTTTACCCCAAAAACACAGTTGAATTTCTTGGCATAGAGTTGATTATCTTCCAATACTTGTAATATCTTCTCTACATGTTGCAAATGTTCTTCCCATGATTTACTATAGATAAGGATATCATCAAAGAAATCCACCACAAATTTGCGAAGAAATGAGCGAAGTACTAAGTTCATGAGGCTTTGAAAAGTTGATGGAGCATTAATCAAACCAAATGGCATTACTAAATATTCATAATGTCCCTCATGTGCTCTAAAAGCAGTTTTATGTATATCCTCTTCCTTTATAGAATTTGATGAAAACCAGAACATAAATCTAACTTAGTAAAGAAAATTGCACCATTTAGTTCATCTAATAATTCATCAATAGTAGGAATAAGAAACTTATCCTTAAGAGTGAGCTTTGAGTTCCCTATAATCAAGACACATTCTTTGCAACTCATCCTTCATTTTAACCATAACCACTGGAGATGAATAGGGACTCTTACTAGGACGAATAATTCCTGAATCCAACATTTCCTTGACTATTTTTTCAATTTCTATCTTTTGTTCATAAGGATAATGATAAGGTCTAATGTTAGGTCCTCGGAGGAATGCTTCCAAGTATTAATTCAATGGCATGATCATGGTCTCTAATTGGAGGTAGACCCTTATGTTCTATAAAAATATGTCGGTGTTTTTGAATGATCTCTTGAAATTATTGTGGATGTTGAGTTTTCACATCTTGTACTTCTATAAAATTTAGTTGTGCCACTAGACCATAGGAACCTTTCTTAAGTAATTTTCCCATCCTATGGGGAGCTAATAATTTGAGTTGGTGGTAATGTTACTCCTCTAAGTTTATAATTTTGTCCATTAGAGTTGAAAGTCATAAATAATTCTTGGAAATTGAAGGACATTGTCCCCAACTATTTAAGCCATTGTACTCCTAAAACTACATCTACCCCTCCTATTGGAATAGCAAACATTTCTGAATCTAGATGGTAATTTCCCATTGAAAGTTTTATATGATGGCACTTACCACCACAAGAGAGTTGTTTTCCATTAGTTATCATGACTTGGAAGTTATAAACTAGATATACAAAACAATTGAGCTCAAGAGTTAATCTTCTATCAATTATGTGTACTACATGTGTCAATCAACATTGTTCCCTTTCTCTTTGTTATATAACCAAAAACTTTTAAGTGTTTGTGGTGTTCTTGTTCCATTCAATGCATGTAATGAGATAGTAGCATTGTCTTCTTCCTCTAAATTTTCACTATTTGGTTCTTTTATAGATACTTCTTCCTCTTCTTCAACGTCATACTCAATAATCATTAGTCTCTTCTCATTATTACCACATTTATGGCACCTAGACCATTTGCTATCACAATGCCAACATAGACCCTTTTCTCTTTTCTCTAACTCTTGTTGAGGAGAGAGCTTAGTTATTTGTTTTGGGCTGAAGAGGTTAGCCCCATTTTTGTTAGTAGGATTAATGACATTTTTATCTCTCTATCCTACTATTTGGCCTTGTGTTGATCTTTTTGTAGTGAGGTTTCTTTGCTCAATATGTAATTCTTGTTGCATTGCTTTTCTAACTGTACAAGGTTCCAATAAATGGACATCATGTTTAATTTGTTAATTAAGTCTATTGATGTAGAGTTGTAGCCTTTGATAAGGTGTCACATCTTGAGTTCGAATTGTCAATCTCATGTGTTCAGCATTGTATTCTGCTACAGACCCTATTTGTTTTAAATTTGTAAGTTGGGTAAAATAGCTCCCCTTCCATGGTCGCTCATAGTGGGCTACTAAGTCATTGGTAAATTCTCTCCAACTAATAATTTCCCTTGTTTTTCACCCATCATCCATTAGTACCATTGATAAGGTTCAGATTCTAAATGTAGTGAAGCTATGTCAACCATTGCATCATCTGATATATTATGGAATTCAAAATATTGTTCCATGAGACTTATCCATGAAGTTACATCTGTACCATCAAACTTATGTATGTCTATTTTGGGTGGGTTTAATTTTGAACCTTGAAAAGATATAGTTGTACCAACATATTGTACCCACTCACCCATACCCCTATCCGATTTAGTAACTTAGGATCTTGATGAGACTGAGCTTGATTTAGAATGAACCACAGTTGAGAAGCCTTCATTTAGTGAAGAGGATTTGGCTATCTTGGATGAGGCTTTCGATTATCATGATTGCACTCATATGAAGGACAAGAAGGATGGAAGGGCATCAACTTCTTCATATTTTTAGTCAAGGTGGCTAGGAACCTTAGAGGCTATTTGTGTTCTCCAAATTTGTTTTGTATATATTCTGTTAGACTGAAAATTTGATATTCGAGGAGAATTTGAGAGTAATTGGCAACATAGAATCTTTATTTATGACTTATAATTGAAGTTTGAAATTTAGTTCTCTTTCTACACACTCTATTTGACATGTAATATACAATTGCAGTTTTTTGGTGTTTTAATGAGTATTTTAGCATTTTTTAGTTATGTTTTTCCCATTTTAAGCCCATGTAGTTGAAATCCATTTACTACACTTTCAATTTGCCATGTCAATCCATGTAAATGTAATGCTACTATGCTTCTAAATAAGAAACATGCATTATACATTTCCATAGATTTTTGGATGTCTTGGCTACTCAAGTGTTAGCTGAACTCCTACTGTCCAAAATGCTTGCTCTTGCTTGGCTAGTAAGGTTAAGTCCTTTGATATCTCTTTCTTCTTCATGTGCAATATTTCTTTTGATGTGATGTAGAAGTCAGTGTTTTTGCAGAAAAGCAAAATGAATATTTATGAAGACCACCCCATCTAGAAACTACAGAAACAGACATGTAACATGACAAGTAGTACATGGGATGGGACATGCCTCAACAATAATGGGAGAACAGGATATAGCAGGCAGTAGATTGATAATCAGTTGAACAGCTCAAATGCTATTTATTCCTACTAGTGCTAATTGACTAAAAGGTGGCTCCTGTTACTTCCATTTATCACGTTATAAGACAGGGTCCACCCCAATTAGTACACATTAGAAACATAAATGTACAAACTACAGGCCTTACTAATGGGACCTTTACCATTTTATCTACTGTTTTCATGTCTTCTTCCAAATCATTTATAATTTTAGATATATTATTAGAGTATGCTTGTGCATTATGACAAGTGCCTAGTCATGGAAACAGAAGAGCATTTTGAGTTGCTGTTGAGTGGATATTTCCTGCTGATATCACTTTACAAAAACACTTAAATTGCTGGACTCCTGAAATTGCTAACTTAATAGATTTATATCATTGTTTGTTCAAACATGTTTCTATTTCTTGATTGATTGATAGTTGCAGTTTATATTACTTAGTTATTAAATTAGATTTCTCAAAGCATGCTACTTGTTTCTGCAGACCCAGTTGAAAATGGAAGATGACCTAAAGGAAAATCTTTCCAAAAATAAATTTAGAGCTCTTTCACTGGAGAGTGCTATAGAAGAAAAGGAGAATCAGATAAAAGATTTGAAACGGCATATTCATGATATGCAGGATGAGAAAGACAAGATATTACTAGGGAATATTAAACTCTTGTGTAAAGCACAAGAAGCTAAAAATGAGGCATGGAAACATAATAGATATGTTGCTGACTATATCACTATAAATGATAAGCTTCTAGTACTGGCTCAAAGAAAAGAAGAGGAGGTAAATTTGTGGCCTAAAAGTATTTATTTCGAATGCTTATTTTAGTGACAGCATCCATGATTTATCATATAATGAATGCTTACATATTTTGCAGGTGAATCTTCTAGCTGAGCAAGTGACAAGCTTGCACATGACACTCTCTAAAACTACAGAAGAAAATAACTATCTGTCTGAAACACTAAAAGCACTAAGAAACGAAATGTCTGATATTAGAGAGCAAAACAGTATACTTAAAAATCATAATTATCTTATGAATTTGAAACTTCAGAACACTGAGGTGGTGCTTCTGAAACAGGAAGAATCATTGGATAAGATTTCCAAACAGTTAGCAGGTGTTGTTGAAAACGAAGATTTACTTTTGGCAGAGTCTGAAGACTTGCGGAGACAACTGCAAGATGCCAAGTACAGACAGATTCAGATTGAGACTGAGTTAATAAACTCAAATAATGTGATGATTGATTTGAAAGAGAAGATATGTTACAGGGACAATGAAATATCTAGACTAAGGGCTGAATTGAAAGATATCAGGAAGCAGAATATTTTGCTTAAGCAAACAGAAGAAGCTAAAGACGAGGATCTCAGAGCTTTGCAGAGCAAACTGTCTAACCTATGGCATAAAGTTGAGGCCTTAGAAGAGGAGGTATTGGTAAAAGAAGGCCAAATTGCCATATTGAAGGGATCATTTTCTGAAGAAATTGAGTATTGATTGTCCATCCTAATGCTGTTCCTCTGGGCTGATCATGTACAAGATACCATAGATTCGCCATTGGATCAGCTCTTTCTTGTAGTATGAATTTTCTGGAAAATTACAAAAGAAAAATGGGAAAGAAAGTACATTACTATCCTTGAGTGACTGGACATTACAGTATTTATCAGTAAAGAAAGGGAGTGTCTAAGTCATCTCCAATTCAACAATGCTGGCAACTTACATGAGTAATGAAAATTTGTGTGGTTGTTGGGTTGTCTTCATTGAATGTCTTAGAAGGAGCAGGCTATTGAAATTGGAATTGATCAATGTCAAGTTTTGTTTCTGGTTCTCAGTTGCATAAAGCATGACCCAAATGAGAATTTGTTGAGCTCACATAAAATTCCACAGAAAAGACATCCAAAGGGTTTTTCATTGTTAAGCACAAGCTAAAATCCTCAATTACCATCTGTAAATTCAAGCCAAAACATCACAAAGTTTGCAGATTTGAATGGCTAGTTGAATTGCCATGGAGACTTAAAAGAGTGATCATTCTAAATCTCAAGGCTGCACTTTCCACAAATGCCTGGATAGCAAATGCGGGCTAGGAGGATTTGTTATGATCAGGGCAGAACATAATGGTATTGGTAAGCCATTTTTGTTTAGATGATTGTCATACTGAAAAACGCACAATTCCTGGCAAGTTTGTAATCTCATTGTATCATTGTCACTTCACAATAAGGAACTACCTTCTTACTGTCAAATTTTCTTGACTTCTAAGAAGGATGGCCCTGCCTTGTAATTGATCGAGCAAGTCTGAGGTAAAGGTTATCATGAGTCCCCAAGACCAGATCAGGAGCATCAAATGTTGTATTTATTGTTTCTCTCCTGCAAACAATCATTTTTCAAAACATGCAGCGTGTATTATAGTACAGTGATGGTCAGCAAAGAACTTATTAGAAGGTCAGAAACGTTTACAATTCATGGACACACATGAACCTTATCACAAGAAATAGTTCATTTGATGAAATTAATTTGGCTGTATGTGTCATAAAGATGCCAATCTCAGTGTATCAACTGAGTTAATTAACACTATAATGATTTGTATGATGCACCTGGAAATTATTACATGATATTTGAGTAGTGCAAACTAGAAATCTAGTTTGCTAAAGATACAAGTAAGCATAGTATTTCAATGTCACAAAATATATAGAATCTAGCAAGGTTCAAATTTTAAAGATGCCCAAACTAGGTTGTTTCTTGCAAGGTGAGTGAAAGTTGCATTGCTCTTCGGATCTTCCAATATCTTGCTAGGCAAACGAAGAAATACAGAGAAGGGAGCAGGCATTGGCGATGTATAATATCACCTCATACATTATAAATTACAATGAAAATTATTGTTCTGTTATAAATTTATATGTCAATATCCATCCTCAAATTTTCACACGCCTAGCACGAGGGAAGTAGTGTGTTACTTTAATTCCCCTAGCTTTTACGAAGGAATGGATCTTCACACATTGTATACAACATCAAGGCGCCATAAATGTAGAAGAATATAGCATTGTATCTCCTCGGAGATTTCTCATCTATTAGGAACAACTTTAGACAAGTTATCAGAGGTATTTGAAGTATGACAATAATAGTGAGTAATGGTAATAATGGGTGAATGCAGCTAAGGCGGACTGGCCACCTGTTGAAAAGGGATTTCATGAGCTGTTAATTTATACCGTTCAAGTTTGAAAAACAAGGAAAATGTGAATGAACCTCTCCATGTCACCCCTAACTCAAGTGCATGCATCCCATACGACATATGTAGAGAATGTTGTTAATTTCAATGATTTCTTGACGAGCCTGTTGAGATTCAAAAGCCTACCAAAATATTTGTCTTCTCTGTAATCACTTTCAAAGGTCATTTCAACCTTATTTGCTTTAGCTAGGAAATGCAATTGTCATATCAATGAATAACATAAGGGGTTACAGCTTAATAGAAAAAACTATAGAAGGGAACATTAGCTATCGCAAATGCAAATGTTTGAGTACTGCTACTAAAAACCTCAAAATTTACAACAAAAAACAAGAATATAGAGAGGACTAAACTCAAAAGGGATAGACTGTGAAATTTTAACCTCATTTCTAGAGTTTCATGATGACCTCATCCATTAGGGATGCTCAACCCAAAAAACTTGATGATGAAAACCCTGATATCCACACCACTAAGATGATCAATGCAGAACCTGCAGTTTCGGCAGCAAGGATCTCCACAAAGTAGTCATGGATATACAAAAGAGTTGATACCCAATCTCTCCCCGCTAACAGAAGAATTAAGAGCAGACACCTTCAACCTTAATAAGTTTTTGGTGCATGATGGTATTCATTTGGCTGCCATGCAAGGGGGATACCAGTCTTTCACACCCCCTGATGCTACGTGAGCTCGTACCACCTCTTTGGAACCTGCTATTAATTGTATTCAGAAACTTAATGTGTGAAGCTATGTAGGAATGCCACAAGCAACGAACTAAATGCTTTAATTATTTCAATCGCATCTGCCAAAACCTTTCAAAGTAGAATTGAAGCTAAAGAACAGTCCTAACAACTGAAAGAGTAAAACGAAGGTGTGATGAGGTGATACAGCAAAACAATCAGTAAGCTAGTGCCAAACGCCATCCAGCCCACTACCCAGAAAGCTTAGTTGAGACCCCGAAGAATGGAATTCTTCACTACAGGCTTCTTCCTAGAACATATCCTCGTGAATGGCTCGAGAGATAGAATAAAAGTACTGCCACAGAAGAGCAAAACTTTCAAAATGTAGGCTCTACCCTTGTTTCTGCTATCTGGAGAGGGGCTGCACCTAACTTCTGTTTGGTGTCAATTTGAGGGTTTTTAAAGCAATTTTGTAAATAGATGTCGTTTGTGGGTTTTTTTAAAGTCTACAAAGCAGTTTCGAGACTCAATTTTAGGCATAAACATGAGGGGAATTTTTACGAACAAAATAGTCTATGGGATAGTCGGTTTAGTCATTTTTTTACTTATGGATTTCGATATTTTTCTTATTTGAGGTGATGATGAGCTCTCTCAACTTCTCAACAATACTTTCATTAAATAAATTATATCAAGAATCAATTCTCAAGATATTTACATGTTTGTCCTTGATGTTCATTAAGGCATCACACTCTATAATGAAGTGTTTTTTTTCTAATTCCACTGTCTCAGTAATGCAAAAAAATACACACCCTTTCTTCCATTCTTCGTTTTCCCTTTTTCATTGCCTCATTTCACATCAAAGTTGATGAGAGTCAGTTCTTAATTGAGCAATAAGAATTTTGGCTCTCCACATAATACAAGCCCTTATCTACACTTTTTGAAGATGATCACAAGTGGGGTTGAACTCCTCAATATAATAATTCTTCTTTCTCCCTAGCACTCTACCACATGTTCACTTGAGGAATGACAAAAGCCTTTATCTCTTTGTTACTCATGGGGCATGTGTTCAAGTAGATATTCCACTTGCTCATTCATTTGGTGTTTTGTTTCATCTAAGTATTCTTTCTTTTGCTCAAGATGTCATTAAAAATAACCTTAGGCCATCTACCTACTTCCATTTGTTTAATTATTTCTAAATATTTTATGAGACACACCATAGAATTTGCCCCTATTTCACTTAGCATAATATCGTAAGTGTTAGAACATAATGTTATTAGGGGTCATACTCTTATAACATTTATATATTATTCTAATATAAGGTTATAAAATTGTATATATTATATGCTTATTAAGAATATCCAATTTGAAATAGTTATAGTCTAATAACTACTAGATTATTAATTATTTATGAATGGTGGTTGTTGAATAAGTGTGACTAATACCCTTTCAAGTTTTATGTCGCCCTTTCTCCTATATTTAAGGAGGTTCTCTCTCATTTGAGATATAAATTAATTTTATAATGAATTATATCACTATACACATGAGGCATTATTGGCCATGTGGAAGTATGGAGAAGTGTTCCCCAGGTTCAGTCTATGTTATACTAGACCATTATTGTAAGTGTTTTTAACAAAATGATGCTTTATGGGGTTTTTTACCTGAAAGGGTTTTCCCCATGTATATCTTGTGTAATGTTTAAAATATATGTTTGTATGATTCTCATTATTTATTTTATATCTTGTTTATAATGATTAGTATCCTAAGATCTTAATTTCTAACATGGTATCAAGCAAGTTAGGCTATACTAATCATTTTTATAGCTTATACTAGAATATATGTAGAATTTGATGGTAAACCTCTTTTTTGCTCAATCAACACATGTGTAAGGCCATTTTTTTGTATTAGGTATAGTGAAACAACAAAAAATTATAGTCATTTTTTCTACAATACTACTGCATGTATCTACCCCCTTACATATTCTATCAGATCCAAAAATAGTTCCTTGAGCCCTTTTACATAGCTTATCTACAGATATACATTATATCATTGTTTTATATTGTAACTATACAGGTATACATTATATCAATGGATTGCATTGCCCATATATAGCTTTACATCATATATAAATCAAAAAATTATATTGCAGTATATACTCCTTCCCTATCCATTGTCAAAAAGCAAAGTAGACTTCCTTGCATCATGGAATTGTTGTCCCTTTGTCCTCCTGCACCAGGTCTGTCATCCCCAAGAAAGTTTTTGTTGCAACAATTTCCTCATTAGTAAAATCTTCAATGCTAAGTAATGTTGGAGCTTCTACATTGGGAGTATCTTTGATCACTTTCTCATTGAATTCCTTTTGAAACACCTCCAGTGATTTGAGGAAAATTTTTGTGCTAGGTTGTCCCACCTACCAGTTGTGACCATATCTGACTTCATGAAGGTTGATTTGTAGTGTTCCCTCCTCCAGTAGTTTGAGGAACTTGAATTTGGATACCTTCACAATCATTGTAACCTGCAATACAATGTTATATAGTGTGAGCCTCTTAACAGACTCAGTAAGTGCCCTCCTTGTTCCATTAAATCTCTTGCCATTCCTTGCTTTCCAAATAGTCCATAGAATTTCAATAGAAACACATGAACAAAACAATGTGAGCTCTTTTCTAAGTTTATTGTTTTTGAATAAAAGAATTTTGTCAGGTCTGGGTTTGTAATTAATATCCCAAATGTATTGATTTTGGAAAAAAAAAAATTCATATCTCATTTGCATATATACAATCAAAAAAATGTGTTTTATTATTTTAGGCACCTTGCATAGGCTACATATTTTAATGTCCTTAGAGTTTATTTTACAAGGCAGTCTCTGAAAGATCAGGAGTCATCTAAAGCAAGCCTTCTTTGGCTCAATTACATGTGACCAATTATTTTTAAAAACTTTGGACCATTCATTCTTGCTCATTTCAGTATTCCACACACTATTTAAGTGGTTTAATGTTTCTTGTTGATTGGTAAGAGTGTCGTAGATTAATTTAGCATTAAGTTTAGTGAGATTGGTTCCATCACTCCATTTAAGTTCTTTATACTGCTCTATATTATGTTTACATTCAACTTGGGGGTTCAATTCTTTACATGCTTCCTTATTGTGGAGTAAGTTCACCAGTTGGTCATAGACAGACCTTGTACTTAGTACTTAGTTGATTCTAGTCTTTTAAATACATATCTTTAAAGATATTCTAAAAGAGATTAATGCCAAGTTGTTAGCCCATTTTTTGGCAGAGCACCCTTGCAGGAGTGTTGGTGGCTTACCATTATGCACAAGGTTCCACTAGATTGATTCATGGGTGGAAACTGTGTAGTTCTTGAAGTATTGAGAGTTTAGAATGTATTCCTTGATATGCTCCCATGCTCTCCATATGCTTTTAAACACAACGAAGCCTTCAATGGATATAGGATGATAAATGCTAAGGAGGTAATAAAGGGGGAGGCCTTTCCAAGCCTTTGCATGCTTGGAGATTTCCCTTTGGATATTATTCCTAACTAAAATTTTATAGGGTTCTTTCCCTTCTAATGCTTTGAAGATCCATTTGGCTACCAAGGCTATACCTTGGATTCTTAAGTTTTTCAACCCAAGTGCTCCCTCTGCCTTACTTAGACAACACCAATTCCATTTAACTACATGCTTTTTCCTTTTACCTTTCCCATCTGACCACAAAAAACCTCTTATTTTTTATGTATTTCATCAACCTGGTAGCTATTAAACAGACACACAAAAGCAAAATATAAGCAGTAGGATGATAATATTTTTTGAAAAAACTTGAATTCTTCCTGCCAAAGATAGGAACTGCCTATTCCATTTTCCAATCTTTTTATCAATTTTATCCTCAATCCAAAGCCACATCTCTTTTAGGTTTGGGCATATAGCAAATGGGATGCCCAAATACTTGACATGTTTTTGGGGACCTCCCCATTGGACATCAAATTTACTTAGCCAATCCGGAGGCTTCTCCTACCAACCTAGCATGATGGATTTGGAGAGGGATACTTTGGCTCCTAAGGCAACATAAAAAGTATTTAATATCTCCATCAAGTTGGAGATATTAGCCTCATTTAGCAAAGGGAATAATGTGGTATCATCTACAAATTGGATATTGAGTAGCTCATTTTTATTTGGAAGGATTATACCATTTACCTTTGGGGTGATATCATTAACCCTGAGGATGTAGTGCAAGGCATTCAATGCAATAACAAACAAGGTAGGTTCCAAAGAGCAACCTTGTCTAATTGACCTTTCCAGATCAAACTCCTCTTTAAGAGAACCATTGACATCAACCTGTGCTACTACATCCTTGAATAGTGTAACCACCATGTTGTAGAAGGTTTCAAGAAATCCAAAAACTTCAAGAGTTAATCTGATATATTCCCATTCCACCTTGGCATATGCCTTCTCAAAGTAAAGCAGTAACATTGCCATTTGTTGATTAGATGTCCTTGCCTATTCCATTGCTTCCCAACTAGTAATTAAATTCTCCAAAATTTATTTTCCTTTAATGAACCTAATTTGGGTGTTATTGATGAACTTTGGTAGGATATTTACCAATCTTTTTTCTAGCACCTTTGCTAGGGTTTTATAAGATACATTTAGTAGAGTTATTAGTCTCTAGTTCTTGATTAGAGTTATGTCTCCCTCTTTGGGGAGAAATTTTATAATACCCTTGTTAATTTTTTTCTTCCCAAGGAGCCTACTTCCAGCACCTATTTAACACTAGGAAGAGATCATCTAATATCCAGTCACCAAAGACCTTGTAAAATTCTACTGGGAGTCCATCTACTATGGGGGTTTTATCATTTTGCAAGGATAGTATTGCTCTTTTTATTTCCTCTTTGGAGATTTTGTTGCAGAGCTTGTCTACTTCTTTTCCTTCTAGCTTTTTTGGAATGATTCTTTTAATTAGGCTTCTTGCATTAGAGCATCCCTCAATGTTTCTTTCAGAGGTGAAAAGATTCTTGTAGAAATTGAAGAAGTGGCCCTTGATGTCCTCCTAATTAGTGTATGCCACCCCATCTATCTGCACTTGCAAAAAAAATTCCTTGACATTCTTCTCCTTTAGGTATCTAAAGAAGAATTTGGAACCTTTGTTCCCATTCTCTAGCCAGTTGAGTTTAGACCTTACCTTGATCCCTTCAATTTTGTTATTTTGTGACCTCCTTAGAGAGTTTTTAATGGTCATGAGTTTGCTTCCCAAGACTTCATTCCTAGGATCTTCCTGCAGGAAAGCTTTAGCTTGGATCAATTTCTCTTGAAGGAGCCCCTCCTCCCTCCTTCTATCTATAGCTCTTTTCTTCCTTATTGTTTGAAACAAAATTCTCCAACCCTTAGTGTTCAAGTTCCACCTTTCAATTGCACTTAGTCCTTTATGCATCCAACAATTGATATTCCTAAGCGACTTCACAACATCAACACAGTCCCTATCATTAAGCAACTTTGTATTGAGGAGGAATCCCCTCCTTTTTTCTTTCACACTCATGACGCTTTTTAAGGAGGATCCTTATTTTAATAGGGCGATGATCGAAGAGGGTGTATGGGTGTACTTCAATTTTGCACCCATTCCCAAGGGAATCTATAATAAAGTGATCCTTATTTAGGTAGAACCTATCAAGGCAATAGTAAATCCTCCTATTACCCTTTTTTTCATTGCACCATGTATACCAGATGCTAGGAAAGTCCTTTTTTTGTCCCTCAATAGGATCGACTAGCTGCAATTTGGATTTAATCCTTATCTAGAAGTATTTCTCATTTCCTTTCCATTCCATATCCACCCCTCCAAACTTGTCTTCCATATTCTCAATCATGTTGAAATCCCCTCCAAGAATCCACAATATACATTCAAGGTCATACAACCATTTCCATAACTTGATTCTCTCACCATATTCATTAGGTTCATAGATAGAGAAAATTTCAAGTGAGGAGTCCTCCTTTTCTAAGATGATCCAAACTGCCCTATTATAGGGAGAGGTCGCAAAGCTAGAGACATATTGCCCCCATTCTTTGGAGATGAGGATAGTTGTCTCCTACCTCTCTCATGTTGGGTGACAAAGTGTGAAGCTTCCCTCCAAATGAATTTGATATTAGTTTCTAGTGCAAACCCTATTGCTTTGAGTTCTTGTAAGAGCACCACATCCTTAATTCTACATTGGTTAATGAACCTCCTTACAATCTACTTTCTGTCAGGGGATTCCAACCCCCTTACATTCTAGGATATGCAGTTAAGGGTCATTGGGTTCAAGACTGGCAAAAATTCCTTTTCAGGCCTAAAGTTCTCAAAACATTTAGGTATTCTTGGCTCTATTTCCATCCTTTTGGCCATAGGGCTTAGGATGGAAACATTATTTTTTCCTCTCTTTTTTAGATAGGAGTTTAAGACTCCCTTTCCCTGCTAGGATTAATGCTTCTTTTTCTTTTTTTCATGTACCCCTTGTTCTTTGAAGCTGCCCAATTTTAGAGCCTACTCCCTCTTCAGTGACGCCCTTAGGAGCTGAGCCCCCTACATCCCTTGAAGATTCAATGCCCTCATGGGGTATGAGTTTTTCTGAATCTGGAAGGATTACAAGAGTAGTATTGTCATCATTTTCCCTATCTTTAGACCCCTTGATTGAGAGTGGGGTACTTTTTGGATAGAAATTTGAATCCTTGTTATTCACACCATTAGAACCATCATTCCACACACCCATATCCATCACGATATCATCGGTGCATTGGTTGCAAGAACCATTGGGGCTAATCATTTCCTTCTTCCCTTCTCCCTCTTTAGACTAGCATGAAACTAGTCCATCAGTAGTATCTTGTTGGGTAGGGGAGGGTTGCATTTTGATTTCAAGTGCACTTACCATTTCTTTTACCTTATTTGTCCTTCCCTTGCTTGAAAATTCTTCATAATTACTACTCATATCCTTACTAAGTTTAAATCCTTCTCTGAGGTACATTATGTTCTTAGGTTTGTTCTCTCTTGTTTTCCCTTTTTCCATTATATTTCTCCTTATTTTATCCATTACTAATTGTTATGCATTCTTTTTCCCCCATGTTATCAGAGGTGTGTTATTTACATATGGCTTCCTCAAGAAGGCCATCTTCATTATTTTGGTCATTGATTTTGATTGTGGGATCTTGTGGTTGGACCTTTAAGTCCTTTGTTAGTTTATCATTCTTTTTTCCAACATTGTTTTCCCCTTCACAAGCGGCCATTTTAGTTTCCTTGTCAGATTGATGCTCAGACTCTAACCCATGGAGAGAGTCATAGGCTTTCTAAACATTGTCGAAGCCATTCGTTTCCATGTTTTCATATTCATACACATCATTTTTTTCCATGCTTTAGTTTGAAGTTTTAGAGATATCAACTCCCATTAAGGTGTCCAATTCTGCATCCTCACTATCTTTTTTAGGACTTTCATTTAGGGTTTTGGTGTCTTCCCTCTCAACTGTGGTAATCATGTCGCCTTTGCTACCTATGGCATCCTTGCTATCAATATTATCATGGGTTTCAAGGTTTTTTATTTCACCATCAGATCCATCAACTCTAATTCCCTTGATGTTTCCACCATTTGACCCATTAGGGTTGGGAATCTTTTCCCATGGCAGTATCTTCTCTTTGTTTCTCATAGGTGGTTTGGTACCAGGGATTCTCCCTATTATCAATGAGAAATTCCTTCTTACATGACCCTCCTTTCGACAGAGGTAGCATGCGTTTAGGCCCCTAAGCACCTCTATGGTGCATTTTGCATCACCATTTTCCATTTTCAATAGTAGGTAGTTTGAGATATCTACACCAGGGAAAATGGAGACCAAAGCCCTAGCATCCACATGGGGCAATGAGGATTTTGTGTTATCAATTTTGAGAACCTTCCCATAGGGTTTTAGTAATAAGGGGATACAATTCTAGACTCGAGGCGGTACATTCTTAACCACCACCCACCTAGGGCTTGAAAGAGCCAAGATTTCCTCATTTGGGGCCTTTGGTGACCAAGCTAGTGTCCTAAAGATGTTCTTCCCTATGCTCCAATTTTTTTTTAACCACATGTTCTTGCATTTCATGTTTTTTATAGAAAATAACAAATAATCCCCTCTAAATCATTATGCAAAATGAGAAATGTATCCCAAGATTTTTTACCCCATACATTGGCCAACCATTCATCCATGTATTTCCTTGATGGGACCTTATTGATGTCCACGACAACCAAAAATATACCAACATTTTTTAATTTATTATCTTCTTCACATAAGGCCTCATTTAGTTCAAAATTTGGAACCATGATATTGATTTTATGGGAGTCGGGGGGGCACTTACCTCTTCGTCTACATCCCTCATCTTCTTCATCTTCACGCAAATGCACTATGTATCTAGCCTCGGCCAAAAAGACCATCTTCTCACCTACAATGATATCTTTGAAAGACCTAGAATGATGGTTTCCATATCTACTTCAGTGCTTGTTCATTTAGTCATGTCATCAAGGGGGTTTGCATCCCCCTCCATGATTATTTAGACTCTCCTCAAGTAGCCTCGCATGGGCGAGGGTAGATGAAAGAAAGTTTCACAAAGAGAAAATAACCATGGAAATGCAAAATCACAAGAGCCAGGGTGGATCGTACTCCCAAAGGATGACTGCATGGAGGAGATTCAAGCCTCCCCCACATCCACGTGTGAAATATTGAAATAGGTTGCTTCAAACCACTACCACTTATAGAGCCTCTTCTTGATTGATCTCTTTAATGAGTCCAAATAATGACTCATTTTTGCTAGGGTTTATCATATGTTTGTTATTGTTACTATGGGGTTTTAACACCTAGTTACTAATACTTTCTATGTTATTTCCCTAAACTTATGAACTTTGGGCATGAACTTATCCTTGTAACTTTTGATGGTATTAACCTACTATGTGATATATCTATATTAATTTTACATGTGATTGAATGAATGTTATTCTAAGGTGATTATGGATATACAATTGACTTGTGCACACTAATGCCATAATGCAGGTTCACATTAAGATGCAGATATAAATGAAGCTTGCAAGGTGGAAGAAGTTCATGCTAGTTGGTTGGTTACTAAAGGAGTCAAAGAGATGGAAATTAAAGAGGTCAATGGAGGGAAACTTCTAGCTCGTTTGGAAGTTATAACTTACCTTTAAATGACCATGTCTATTAGTTGAGTAGATTTAGGAGGTGTTGCTATGTTGGATCCTCATTGAGGTAAGACTGGTTTGACTAAATCTGGTGCATGCATAACCTCCTTCCTCTTTTTCATGCTTTCAATAACTAGCGTACTCCTAGTCTGATGGAGTTGACTACCTAGTTAGTTAGGGTTAGTTAGAAGCTTTCCTTCTATAAATAATGATCAAACATTCCTCTTCTAAAGGTTGGATGTTCTGGTATTGTACTTTCATTTTTAGTTTCAAGGAATACAGTCATGTTTTTATGATGTAACAATGTTTTCAATGAATAAAATGATACTTTAGTTTGTTGCATCTGAGTTAGTTTTGGGAAGACTCATTCAAGGGGGCCCACTTGGTGAGAATTCCACCCATTCAATTTAGTAGTTGTGTTTTTGTTCAGTAATTAGTTATGGTCTTAACAGTTGTCTATTCCTACAGCCATTGGAACTTCATTTTGTGTATGTTCTTGCAGCCAAGGCAGACAGAGTAACTTCCTGTCTATTTGCTGAGATTTCCATTTCTATTATTCATTTTAGTTTGGTTTAGTTGTTGATTCATGCTTAGTACTTATGCTAATTCCTTTCAAGAATTTTACTTTTAGTATTTTTTCCTTTCTAGTTATAGGATAAGGATGACTACAATTGAGTCCTAGTGCACAGACAGTGCTGAACCATTTCAAGTTCACGTCCCTGGGTTGATAATGAAATGAACCTTCATGATGAGCAAGATAACTACTTAGTGCAGATATCTAATCTATAAGTTATAGTTTTAATGGCTTAGTTATTGAGCTATTAGAGGAGGCCAACATTTTTGGCGTCATTGTCAGAGATGGTGTCAAACTAGGAAGTTCTTCAAAGTCATTTCCAATTTATTTCTTGTTTTTAGTATATTTGAAGTCCATTTTTAGCATACCCTTCATTTGAATAAAGTAATGATCTGCTATTCTTTCACCAATTCCTTGTGTGAATTTGTTGATACTAAGTTAATACCACATGCATAAAGGAAAGAGAAGAGATGCTCTAGGGAGATTCCTTCCTAATGACCCTAATCCTAATAACTAGCTAGTTGAGTTTCAAAATTTTCCAAGAGAAGAAGAAGAAGAGGAGGAAAATCCTTTTGTTAATGCATTTCCCAATTTGACTAGTTTTGAAACTTCCTCTGAAGAGCAAGTTTCCCAAAACCTGATTGAGAATCTATTTCTTTGACAATCCATCAAGCAATTATGGCTAACCAAAACCAAAATAGACCTAAGCAACCATCTTTTCCATTCCCTATCACTCACCAGAATGAATTGATAACCTCAATAACATCCCTACTTCAGTTCTTCCTAAATTCCACAGGCTTGTAACAGAGGACCTAACACTTTCTTGTTTGAATTTGATATCCTTTGTAGAAGCTATGATTACACTATTGATGCTCATAGGCTTAAATTGTTTCCTACTACCTTGAAGAAATTTGAATTAAGATGGTTTATGGGCTTAGGTAGGAAAAATGTAGAGACTTTGGATGATATGAAAACAAAGTTTGTCGAGAAGTATAAAGAATAATGCAGGAGCTATGATTACACTATTGATGCTCATAGGCTTAAATTGTTTCCTACTACCTTGAAGGAAGTTGAATTAAGATGGTTTATGGGCTTCAGTAGGAATAATGTAGAGACTTGGGATGATATGAAAACAAAGTTTCTCGAGAAGTATAAAGAATATTGTAGAGGCAATGATATGAGAGGAGATGATATCTTCAAGATGCAGCAGAAGGAGGATGAAAGTTTAGAGGACTATATTTCAAGGTTCATGTTTTGTCTACAGAAATCCTCACATCTTGCACTCAATGAAGAGTCTCAAAAGTTGCTCTTCCTTAGGGGGGTCAATGAAAATTGCACTGATACTCTAGATTTGATAGGAGGAGGAGATACCACCCAAGTTCCTCAGGATGATATTAAGAAGATATGTCAAAATTACTCCAAGGTAGCTATGAAGAAAGGAAGAAGTTACCAATCTTCTATGGGTAAATCCTCCACTAATGGAGTTTTAAGGATGGAAATCACTCATTTGCTGGCAAATTTCAAGCAGGATATCATAAACAATATGGCTACTTAGCTAGATACAATTCAAGCAAAGAAGAAACATGAGGAGGCAGAGGCAATGTTGGAAAAATATTGTCCTCATTGTAGGAAAAAGAAGGATTACATATGAAAAATGGTAGCCAACATTGACAGCAAGAAAATTCCACCACAATTCAGGCCAATTCAGGGTGATGATAATCAGGTTTTCTACATTGCACAAAGAAGGCCTTGGGCTCCAAGACAAGGTATGCCACCAAATCCATTATCTTTTAGTGGACCTTATTTGAATTCTTATGCATCTGGTAATCAATGGAAACCCCCATACCCATTAAAATTTGGAGGCTATCCACCTCAACCTTGGAACAACCCTCCAAATACTTGGCCCAATTACCAAAACTCTCCACCTCAGTGGCATCAATTCCAGGGGAATTGGCAACAACCTCTAGGAAACTGGAAATAGACATCCCAATGGAGGGGAGGAAAACAATGGCCAAACTAGGGAACTGATTACATGAAATCACCTCCACAGCCTCAACAATCTTCCATAATGCCTCCTCCTAACTCAAACTCTAGCATGCCTAGACCTACTCAGTTACCAGCTCAACCCACACCTAACCCAAATAACAAACCATAGTAGCAACTAGTTTACTCTATAGATCCCAACTAATTTCTTGCATATGTTGTGAGTGTGAGTGATATTCATCTGTGTTCAGGAACCACTTTGTCACCTCCTTCCACTCCTATTATAAAAAAGCTTCATGTGGAAGAGGAGCATATAAATTTATCTGATATCCCTAGTTAGTCAAGTGTGCCCAAGAATCTTGAACTAGTTTGGTAGTTTAATCAAGACCCACCATTTACTCAAAGGTTAGAAGTTGTTAAACAAAAGGAGGAAAAGGAAGAAACAACCTTTGATATTATGGATCAGTTGAAACACATATGTGTCAAGATACCCTTTTTCTAGGCCATAAAATATGTCCCCATATATATTAAGGCAATTAAGGAATCATGTCTCAAAAAGATAGGGAGGAAAAAGAAGAACCCCACCACCATTCATGTGGTGGGGCAATTGACAGATATCATGCTTGGGAAAGTAACTATTCCTAAATATACTAACCCAGGTAGTCTTGTAATTGGAGTCATTATAAATGGAATCCAAGTAAATAATTCTCTAATAGACTTGGGAGCAACTATCAATGTGATGACTAAGGATATCCTGCAACAATTGAATGTTACAAATATGAGACCTACTCCTACTATCCTATAGCTTGCTGACAATTCCACTGTCAAACCATATCGTATAGTAGAAGACCTTGTTACTCTAGAATCTTGGGAATAACCAACAGACTTCATGATCCTTTCCCCTAAAGCTACATTAGGAGGGTATCCCATTATTCTGGGAAGGTCATGGTTAGCTACAATAGATGCTTTTATTGGATGTTGGTCAGGGGACGTGACTATTTCTGATGGGATAAGCACTAAAAATCTTATCCTTTATCCTCCTTCTCAACCATCCCATGATATGGACAACCCCATCTAGCCACATGTTGGAGAAGAGGCCGAGGAGGTCAATGCAGTGGCACAACTCATGATGATAGGAATAAGTCCTTTTATGCAGCTTCAGGAAGAAGATGAAATATTATCCCATATTATTTAGAACCATTGTGAAGTGCATGAAGAACCACCCCCTCATGAATCTAGTTATGCATGTCCATTGCAGATACTTCTGCCAACTTCTCCTGCACCTGAATTTCCTGCAGCAATAGATATGCTTCATACATTGTTACCGCATGAATTAAAAAATTCCAAGCATCAGTGAAACAACCATGATTAAGTTGACCACACAAGTACAAGTTTCAGAGGGGAAACATTTGAATATTAATAACAAGCTTAGTCAGGAGCAGCAATTGTCCCTGACAAACCTGTTAAATTTGCATCAACATGCATTTGCATGGGATTACCATGACATGAAAGGATTAGATCCCAAACTATGTACTCACAGGATCTACATTAGAGATGATTGCACACTTGTAAGGCAACCACAAAGGAGAATCAACCCTACATTGAGGGAGATTGTGAAAGGAGAACTATAGAAGTTATTGGATATAGGATTTATCTACCCTATCTCAAATAGCCAATGGGTGTCCCCTTTGGTAATTGTGCCTAAAAAGAGAGGTAAATGGAGAGTTTGTGTTGACTATAGAGAACTAAATTCTGCCACCAAAAAGGATCACTTTCCCCTTCCTTTTATAGACCAAGTATTGGATTCACTTGCAGGTAAGCAGTATTTTTCCTTCTTAGATGGATTCAGTGGTTATAATCAGGATACAGATTGCACCTAAAGATCAGGAGAAGACAACTTTCACCTATCCTTGGGGGGATTATGCCTATTCAATGCTCCCATTTGGTCTATGCAATGCACTTGCAACCTTCCAAAGAGCAGTTATTAGTATATTCTCATATATTTCACATGATTGTATGGAGATCTACATGGATTATTTCACTACTTATGGTACTAATTTTGCAGAAGCATTAGAAAACCTAAGAAAGGTTTTGTAGAGATGTGAGGACCATAATTTGTCCTTGAATAGTGAGAAATGCTTTATGATGATGTAGGAAGGAGTGGTCCTTGGCCATTATATCTCTCAAAAAGGAATTCAAGTCGACCCAACCAAAATTGAGGTAATTACTACTCTTTCTATTCCTATCAATCAAAAAGATGTTAGAAGTTTCCTGGGACATGTAGGATACCATAGGCACTTCATAAAAGATTTCAGTAAGATGGCAACACCACTTTATAATCTTTTAACTAAATATGTTGAGTTTCAATGGATAGAGGATTGTGATAAAGCATTCTCTGATTTAAAAATAACATTAACCCAAGCTCATGTGCTCAAAGGCCCTAATTGGGGACTTCCTTTCCATATTCACATAGATGCATTTGATTATGCTATAGGGGTTGTCTTAGGAAAAAAAGAGGGAGCAATTGAGAATGCAATCTACTTTGTCAGAAAGAACCTACAAGGGGTTGATTTTAACTACATAGTGACAGAGAAGGAGATGTTGGCAGTCATTTATGCTCTCAACAAGTTCAGGCATTATATCATAGGATACTAGATCTTCATCCATATAGACCATGCAGCCATAAAATACCTTATGAACAAGCGATTGATTTTAGGAAGGTTAGCAAGGTGGTTGTTGTTAATGCAATAATTTGATATCACCATTATAGACAAGCCAAGTAAGGAAAATGTTGTGGCAGATTTTCTCTCCAAATTGATTACATCAAAGGACAATCAGTCATTGATGACTCCTTTCCTGATGAACATTTGTTCTCCATCAGTGTGCACACACCTTGGTATGAAGATATAGCCAATTATTTGGTCATAGGAAGAGTTCCTCCTCATTTCTTTCCAAAAGAGCAAAGGGTTCTTATTGAGAAAACTTTTCCATTCTCATGGATTGCAGGTTGTTTATTCTATACTGGGCCAGATCATGTGATGAGAAGATGTGTAAGAGAGGATGAAACTTATGATATACTACATGCATGCCATAATGAACCTTTTGGGGGACGCTTTGCAACTAAGAGAACAACCATGAAGATTCTCAATACAGGGTACTACTGGCCCACACTTCATAAGGATGTAGGAAAATACACTAGAATGTGATAGGTGTCAAAGGATGGGCCGACCAACTAAATCAGATGAGATGCCCCTATACCCTCAAGTAGTTATCACAACATTTGATAAATGGGGACTTGATTTTGTAGGTCCAATTGATCCACCATCAAATGGAAAATCTTACATCTTGGTTTGTACTGATGATGTGACTAAATGGGTTGAGGTCAAAGCAATGAAACATGCTAGGGACAATAAAGTTGCATAATTCCTCTATGAACAAATCTACACACGCTATGGAGTTTCTAGAGAGAGTCATAGATCAAGGGGCTCAGTTCACATCCACTCTTGTCACAACATTGGTGAATGAGTATAATGTCAAGCATATAAAATATACACCCTATCACCCTCAAATCAATGGCCAGTCTAAGGTAACAAATAGGGAAATAGAATCTATTATGACCAAAATAGTAGCAATCCACAGAAAAGATTGGGAAAATAGGTTTCCAGAAGCTGTCTGAGCCTATAGAACCACTTGGAAAACCACCACTAGTCTTACTCCCTTTGAACTATTATATGGAAAAACAACAATGATGCCTATAGATTTTGAACACAAAAGTCTTTAAACAACACTAGACCTTGGAATAGATATATCTGAGGCACAAAATGACATGGTTATGCAACTAAATGCCTTAGATGAGATGAGGAAATTAGCTCCCCACCATAATGAGATGGTGCAAAACCAAAGAGTTGCATCGCATGATAAATACATCAAAGAAAAGAAGTTCTAGCTAGGGGATTGGGCACTTCTTTATGATCCTAGGTATAAAGACAACATAGGAAAACTTTAAAACTGGTGGTTGGGACCATATGAGATTGTAGAAGTCTTCCCCAATAGTGTTTTTCAGCTTACAACAATTGATCATGTCAGGTTCAAGCTCCTGGTCAATGGTCATCGTCTCAGGCTATACCATAAACTTACCTCAAAACAAGAATTCATGTAGCAATTTATTGCATACCAAAATTCGGAAGTTCCTGCATCCAAAGGAAGTGAACCTAGTGTCCAACCTATTGGCTAGTCAAAGGTATGCATGCAACCATAATAAAAATTTCTACTTTTTGTGGAAATTAATTTATGCATCAATAAAACTACCCACCCATTCATTTCCAACCTCTCTCTCTCTTCACATCACTCCACCATCACTTCACTCCATCATTACTTCATTTAAAAGCTCAACTGTACCTTTCTAGTGATAGGTACTTCCTTCCACATTTTTTGGAAAATACATTCCAAATTTTCAAGTACGTGCATAAAAAATTGATGTATATTAATTACCTTACATGCATTTGTTTGATTATTGTACTTTAATATTGATATTTCACATAGAAAATCCTGTTAGTATGCCCTGTTATATCATAGTTCCATTCTAGCCTACGCAGACACATGCTTTTATTTAGGTTGGGGGGAAGTGTAAACCTACATGTCATACATGTCATTAGTCATGTTTCATGTGCCAACATGGTAGCAAATTTGAAATTATGAAGTTGAAGTGACGTTGTGCATGCATGATATGACATTAAGCCGCTACCATTTTCTTTGATAATACCCCTCCTTTATGTCTTCTTTACTACCTTAATCAGAATCATAATGCCACTAAAAAGGTAAAATTGAAGAGGTCATACAACATTGGTGTTAGTATTGGTGAGAATTGTAGGAAGTTGAAGAGAAATTAGGTTTTCAGAAGAAGGATTGCAGGAAAGAAGTCTTTGCAGAGGTGTTTTCCAGAGTGTGAGTGGAGGCAATGGGAGGTCAGTTAATCAGAAATGAACATACAATTCACTAGGTAATCCTATAGGATGCACTATGTGAGCCTGAATTCAAGAATTGTGGTTGGCTAGATTACTTTCTAAAGCTAAATAGTTTCAATAACGACATTTCCTTAGAATTTTCACAAACATTTTCTAATGGTAAGGGAATGGTGAAAGGATTAAAAGTTATAGCCACTAAAGAAAGGATTGTTGAAGTGTTAGGTTTGCCTGTTGAAGGAGAACCCTACCCTGCTTCTAGGGATGCTAGATCAGCTAGAGTAGAATTTACTGGGCCTAGTGATCCTCCACCTGTTATAGAAAAACAAGGAACAAGAACTTCTTTACATGAAACATGGAAGCAAGTTGTTGTTTATGTTATCAAATACATTACCTACAAGGATCGCCAATCTTGTCTCCATTCTGTGCATTTCAAGATTTTGAATCACATGAGACATGGCAGGAGGATGGATGTGCCAAACGTCATTTACAATCTTCTTGCAATCATGGCTGTTGAGACACCAGAAGGTAGGGAAAACTCTGTTTCCCATCATTGTTTGATTAAATTGCTAGTAGAAAATTCTTTGCAAGATGTGTCCAAAATGTCATGGGACGAATTTTTGAACATTAAGAAGTTTGGATTAGAAAATGTGGGTCCTAGAGGTCAACCCCTAACTTATAGGGTTAGTGGGGATGAGGGGGTTATTAAATTCACTCCTGGAGCTTCAACTTCTGGGGCAATTCCTAGTACAAACCCTCCTATAGTAGAACTTGCAGTGGAAATTAATTCCTTTGAATCCGAGCATGCATATGAAGTTAGTTCGTCTTTGGACCCCAATGTCGATGTTCCCCCTAAAACCACAGTTCACACTAGGGCTGCTACTCAAAAGGAGGAAGCAAAAATGAGAAAAGAAGAAATTAGCAAAGAGAAGGTTAAGAAGCAAAAACCAGAAAAGGTAAATCCTAGCCCTAGGAAATGGAAAACTAAAGAAGTTAAGCATCCTGCAGCCGCTGGAAAAATAAAATTCCTCCAATGAAATCAAAACTAACTGAGTTTGCTATTGGTGTGCCTCCAAAAAGGAGCCATAGACTCATAGGGAAACCTAGAAAGAAGGAAAAATCTCCTAAGGGGTAGGTAAATATAGGATCGGCAGAACTTGATGTTGTTGCAGAGCAAGTTGAACATTAGGAACCAATGCAAGCAGAGCAAATTGAACATCAGGAACTAGTGCAAGCAAAGCAAGTTGAACATCAGGAACTAGTGCAAATAGAGCAAATTAGACCTCAGGAACCAGTGCAAGGGAAGATTGTAGAAGGAAAGCACAAACCTCCTACCTTTTCATGGGCATCAGTAGCCCTAGATTTATGGAAAGAAATGTAGGAGAAAGAAAAATAATGGAATAGAGAAAAACTCAGGCTACAAGAAGAGGTCAATAAGAAAAATGAAGAAATTGAGGAGAAGAATGCAAAGATTACTGCATTAAAAGATAAGGTAAACAATGTGGTGACTCTAATACCATAAATTATGGGATGTAAGACTCCCCCAAGGGTATATGTATTGCATTTAAAGGAGCGTAATCTTTCT
Organism: Sequoia sempervirens; assembly: GCA_007258455.2. Classification (NCBI taxonomy): domain Eukaryota; kingdom Viridiplantae; phylum Streptophyta; class Pinopsida; order Cupressales; family Cupressaceae; genus Sequoia; species Sequoia sempervirens. The sequence goes on from VDFB02266498.1 coordinate 88,138, forward strand.
TTTAAGTTGTCAAGGATTATTTCTGGTTTAAACTCTTCCATTGAAACCCCACAAGAATTTTTCCAAGCTTAACAATCCTCTCCTCCTGAAATTAAGAATTTAATGTGTGAGTTGTATTTGCACAACTATGTTGTTCCCAATGACCATGAATGGAATCCATTGCTATATATTGGGGATATTCACTTGAGGGCATTAATTTCATGGATTCAAAATGAAATCAACTAGGGGAAACAATTTAAAATATATAGAGAAAGAGAACTCCATACCCCTATCTCTAAGAGTTGAATCAAGCAATCCTACAAATATATTTTACACATGGCATAGAATTCTTTACAATCTAGAGTACAAAAAGAGGATCATGCCTTCTAGGGAGGAGGCATACCTAGAATATGAACAGGTAGTTGCCACTATAGGAAGTATAGTATTGGGATATTTTTCACAGAGATGGAATGACTTGTTAGATCAGTTAAAACATGATGAACTTCATTCCCTACAAAATTATTATGCAACTTGCAAATGAAGCATCAAGTATATACATCTTGGGAGAACAAAGCAACAATATTAGCTCCCGTTAATATTTCAGCCACCTATTTTGTTGTAGCCAGTACCAGACCACATAATCTATCAGTATGATGTAGATGCAGAAAGGCCAAGGTGGGGTAGACTGGAAGGAAAGCAAAGGTTCTATTGGGATCCAAATTCAAAAACTACAGGGACTAATCAAGGGCATATAGAAATTGGTGACTTCAGGGCTTTGGTAAGGCAAAGGAATTGAGTTCCCTTTGCTGGAGGACCAACAAATCATTAGGTTGGGGGGAGATGATGAGTCCAAATAATGACTCATTTTTGTTAGGGTTTATCATATGTTTGTTATTGTTACTATAGGGTTTTAGCACCTGCTTACTAATAATTTTTATGTTATTTCCCTAAACTTATGAACTTTGGGCATAAACTTATCCATGTAACTTTTGATGGTATTAACCTACTATGTGATATATCTATATTAATTTTACATGTGATTGAATGAATGTTATTCTAAGGTGATTATGGTATACAATTGTCTTGTGCATGCTAATGTCATAATGCAGGTTCACATTAAGATGCAGATATAAATGAGCTTGCAAGGTGGATGAAGTTCATGCCATTTGGTCGGTTAGTAAAGGATTCAAAGAGATGGACATTAAAGAGGTCAATGGAGGGAAACTTCTAGCTCATGTGGAGGTTATAACTTACCTTTAAATGACCATGTTTGTTAGTTGAGTGGATTTAGGAGGTGTTGCTATGTTGGATCCTCATTGAGGCAAGTCTGGTTTGACTAAATCTGGTGCATGCATAACCTCCTTCCTCTTTTTCATGCTTTCAATAAATGGCATCATCCTAGTTTGATGGAGTCGACTACCTAGTTAGTTAGGGTTAGATAGAAGCTTTCCTTCTATAAATAATGATCATAAATTCCTCTTCTGAAGGTTGGATGTTCTGGTATTGTACTTTCATTTTTAGTTTCAAGGAATACAATCATATTGTTGTTATGATCTAACAATGTTTTCAATGAATAAAATGATACTTTAGTTTGTTGCATCTGAGTTAGTTTTGGGAAGACTCATTTAAGGGGGCCCACTTGGTGAGAATTCCACCCACTCAATTTAGTAGTTACTTTTTTGTTCAGTAATTAGTTACGATCTTAGCAATTTTCTGGTCCTATAGCCATTAGAACTTCGTTCTGTGTCTGTTCATGCAACCAAGGAAATCATAGTAACTTCATGTCTATTTGTTGAGATTTATGTTTCTGTCATTCATTTCAATTCAATTTAGTTGTTGATTCATGCTCAGTACTTATGCTAATTCCTTTCAATAATTTTAATTTTAGTAATGTTTCCTTTCTAGCTATAGGATAAGGATGACTACAATTGAGTCCTAGTGCACAGGCAATGCTGACCCATTTCAAGTTCATGTCCTTGGGTTGATAATGAAATGAACCTTCATGATGACCAAGATAATTACTTAGTGTAGATATCTAATATTTAAGTTATAGCTTTAAGGGCTTAGTTATTGAGCCATTAGAGGAGTCCAACACCCTTATCCAAGGTCATTTTTTGAAATACATTTGGTGTGTTTTATTTCATTTTTTAATTTTATCCTAGTAAGTTATTATGCCATTAAGTAGCTTTAAAATAGTCCCTAGCTAATGTACATATTTAAATAGAAATTTTATCCATTGATTAACATCCATTTTGTCGAGGAGGAAACAACCCTAAAATTATAGGTAGTGCACTTGCAAGGGGAAGAGCTTGTGGTTTTCCAAAATATCTTGGTTAAAAAATCACTTCAATGCTATCTAATAGTCTCTTTATTGAAATCCCTGGTTTCACTTATGAGCTACCACTTCATTCATTAACATCATATTTTTTAGAATCTTAAGTGTGAAAATATTTTTCCACTAGGGAAAAGCTTACTATATACACTATAGGGAAAGCATTCACATCACACTAATAGAACACCTTTATAAAAAATTATAGCCATCCTTGAATTTTTAAACTAATGTGATAACAAATATCAAATAGATGAAAGAATCCTCTATATAAATAAAGATACATAACAAATATTTAACATCCCACGTTTATAAGGTTTAGCAGGATAATTGGGCTCCTCATGTAAGGGAAACCATAACCTAGAATCCTCCAAAAGGATGGGTGAAAATAAATTTCAATGGTGCATCATGAGGTAATCCAAGAAGTGCAGGGGTCGGGGATGTGATCTGGGACAACAATGGGAAAGTTTGTTTGATAGTGGAAAGTAAAATTGGTAGACCCACCAGTAATGAGGTTGAATACCAAGCAACTCTGTTAGGCCTGGAGATGGGGAAAAAATTAAATCGCGAGAACATTCACCTAGAAGGAGACTCCCTAAATATTGTAAATGCAATATGGAATAAATAGTCCCCAAATTGGGCCTTTAGTAAATGGCTTGATATAATCATAAACCAAATGGGCCAATTTAAAAATTTCAAAGTTTCCCATGTATATTGTGAAGGGAACACAATGGTCGACGAAGAAGCCAACGTGGCCATCGACATGGAAGAGGAGGTGGTATCATTGGAGTTAGTGAGGTTTAGCATGTAATGTGAAAGGGGATATACGAGAGATAATCAACTCATACAAAAAAATAATTTCCCTCGCTAGAAGTATCATTTTCATATAGGGAAAGGTGTGGGAAGTACTGAGTTTATCCCAAAAATGATTGAAGGTAGGTTTTTTAAGGCAAAAATGGTGGCTTTTTATTTTAACTACATCTAGCACTCAAGTTTGCGAGGATGGACATGCCCATTTTCTTGAAAGATAGGAGATGGAAGATGGCCTTCCTAAGTGAAGTCTCAGAGTGATGGTAGAGGGTAATCTTCAAATCCAATTATGGCATTGTCATGCATGTCATTAGGTTGGTGTTGGGTGACTGGTATTCAAATGAAGATTACTGTTACTGTGTCAACACAAACATCACATCTGTTAGGATTTAGGTGACATCCATCTTGTAAATACTTTAATTAATTTTTTTCCTAATGTCTTTTGTAAATTACCCATAAGAGGTGAAACCGTTTAACCAACAATGGTGAAAGAGCTCATGTAAAGACAAAGTTACCATTACCATTTGTCTTCTAGGAAAAGCACAAAATTTTGGAATCTCCTATTTTTGAGGGTTATAGCATCCAACATAAGTTGTAAGATTATTTATGACACTATGACAACTGTCATAAGATTCTATGACAACTATGACACCATTTATGATTGTATTTGATAGATTCCTTCCCTAGGTGCCCATGCATGAGAGATGCCTTATGACAACTGTAAGAGCATATGTAAGTTGTTATTTTGGGTATATTTGGCTGTTGGAAAGGAGGTAGGCATGGGTTTTTCCATGTGGTTTTGTTGCATGTTGTTTGGTGATGCCATGGTGGTATTCATCAACACAAGTTTCTATAAATTGGGGCCTTGACCTAGAGTTATTATTCATTTTTATAGGTAACAGGGTGTTGTCAAATTCTACAAAGTTATTTAGAGAAGTGTATTGTTGTTGTAGTCTCTCTTGGATTATTAATATACTTACCTCTCTCTTTCTGTGGTGGATTTTTTTCCCTTAGGGGTTTCTCCACTTAAATATGGTGTCATGTATTATGGTTTTCTATTTCTTGTTTTAATTCTACAATCACATAAGTTTAAGGGTTAATATTTGGATCCATATTTGCAATTATAGTTGGTTAAATTTCATATTGTAAGCTTTCTTTACCATTTCATTTTTTAATTTTCTCCACATAAATATGGTCTCATGTGTTATGGTTTTCTTTTCTTGTTTTGATTTTGCAATCACATTAATATTAAGGGTTAATATTTAGATTTAGATTTGCAAATACTATTGATTAAAGTTCATATTGTAAGCTTTCTTCACCTTGTTTTACAACATTTGGTATCAGAGCCAGGTTCTGTTGAGGAATGGATGCTTTTCTCTTGAGTGTTGAAGGTTTTTTACTAGAGTGGAAGCTTTTTCTTTGTAAGTTTTTTTTGTAGATTTGTGAAATATTGTAAACCATGGCTTCTATCTCTCGTCTATATATTGAGAAGTTCAACGTCGGCACTGGTTACGAGATGTGGAAGTTGAATATGGAGGATCTCCTTGAAGAGAGGGATCATCAGTTGGCGGTTTCAAATGAAAAGAAACCAAAAAAGTGTTTGATGAATATTAGAACAAAAATGGATAAGAAGGCATGAGGAACATTTTAGTTGTTTCTTGTAGATTTTGTCCTCTTGAATGTTTCAAAATAATCTACTACATACAATTTGTGGAAGAGGATAGGTGATATCCACCAAACCAAAAGTTTAACTAATAATTTGTGTCTCAAAAGACGTATGTATTATTTGAAAATGAGGGATGGTAATTCTATTGCAGAACATTTAAATGCTTTTAATATGATTATAAGTCAACTTGCATTTGTATATGTTAAGTTAGAAGAGGAAGATAAATGTATTTTGATGCTTTGTTCTTTACCTAAATCTTGAGAAAATCTAATTGTTTTCATAAGTAGTGGTGGTACAAAATTGAAGATGGATAGTATCATTGATATACTTCTTGTTGGCATCAAGCAACACTGAGAGGGGGGGTGAATCAATGTTGTGTAAATTTTAACTTTATTAATCCAATTCTTAAAGTGTTGATAACATTCAACCAAAATAAAGATGCATGCACATAATACAAAAAACCACAACACCATTACACAAGGATTTTTTACGTGGAAACCCTGCTAGGGGAAAAACCATGGTGGAGGTTAATCCACAATATTGTTATGAGTATACTCAAAAAGAAAAGATTACAAAATGAGAATGCACTTGCATTTAGGCACACTACCTAGAGCTCACTACTCAAAAATTGAAAGGATTACTGCCTTACAAAAGTTTGGAATACTTCCAAAGATTTGAACTGATAAAATAGCATCTACAAATGCTAGATTACAATTCCGGTTAGACTCAACAATCAAATTCTGGACCTTCTGACTGATTCTTCTCTTCTACTCTATTCTACTTCAATTCACACCAAAAATCCTTAATGCACAAGTGAAATTGTGCATAATCGCTCTACTAACCTTCTGACATTCACAACACACATCAACTCGCATTGAACACACACCAAAATGATATAATCAATCACTTATATATATTTGGCACTAAGAATTCAATCCCTATTGTTAGCCTCAACAAAATAAGAAATATTCACAAAATGTCAGCTCAAATCATTCATAATATTCAATGCGCATCCTCAAGAGTTGGACACAACATAGTGAGGACCCAAACTAAAATGATTGAACACAAAAATACTTAAACAATAACTCCTCAAATATCCGCGACACATTATATTCACCAAGTCGGCCTCCAAATACTGATGAACATAAAATTAGTTCACCGAACCTTCTAACTTCCACCAAAATTGATACGAGGCACCAAGATTTATAGATAACACATATTATCCATCGCAAAATACTCCCAAAGATTCACAACATAAAATAATAACAAAAAATCTACATATTAATCGAAGAACATGAAATTACCGGATGCTCTATTCTAACTACACAGATAACCACTGATCTTCAATTTGTTTGCCAGTATGAGAAAATTGCAATGCATGAATCGACTAGCTGACAAGGATTGCCATCAATGACAACACCAAAAAACATGTGCAGTGTCTCTTGCCAACAATCTCCCCCTTTGGCATTGATGGCAACACTTAGTGAAAAATGACTAAGTGTCGGATCAGTACCAAAAAAAATACATCGCCACCCAAAACTCCAGAAAGATCTTCATCCACAACTCAAAACTACAACTCCCCCTTAAATGAATATACATTTTTCACTGATCTATTCTCCCCCTCTGACATCAATGGAAAAGATGGGGAATCTGCATACAAAACTCCTATAAACAAACATAAACTTCAAACTTCATATGTACAAACTTTATTCCAAACAACTTACACAAACTTGAAGATATATGCAAAAAAATTTCTTTAACAGGTTCAAGCTTGTGTCCCAACACTTCTTGAGACTTTCTAGAATAGCTATGTGACCACAGAGTAAGTAATATTGCACTTCTGCAACTTCAAGGTTTATTGGATCACTGACCACCATGGCATCTTGTGCTTCTTTCAAAGTGTTCAATATGGTTTCCATATTTGGACCAATTAGCCCTCTAAGTTCACCAACTATTTCCACAACTCTATCATTGTCACGATTCAAACTCTTTATTTTTTCAAGTAAGGATATAACTTGACCTTCTTGTTCTCCAACAGAAACAGTTAAAGGATCAAAAGCATCAGAAATAGCAGCTAACTCTCTCTCATGATCCTTAACCTTCTCATTTTCCTCAGTAAGTTTTGACAAAGACAAACACGACTTATAAATCCTTCCACCCTCTAACAATGCACTTTGAACATTTTTCACACAAGTAGCTAACAAAGATTTGTCATTTGCTATCAATCCTTTCAACCTACTAATCTTCCTATCATCAAATTCCTTCTAAACTTTGACCAAAGCTGACTTCTCAAGTGACTCAAAATGAGTACTTATTGAATTTATAAGTTTATTCAACTCACTAGAGGAAGAATTGGATGGATCTTTAACATAAGTAGGCATGATCTTCTCCAAAATACTTGATGCAAGATTTAATAACTCACTGTGCTCAATGTGAGACTTCAAAATTTATTCCCTAGCTATAGCTTGTGTAAATGATGTGACTTTCATTTTTTGAATTGGGGACAAGGTAGACAAATGAATAGGAGAATCTCCCAACTCAAGATCAAATTCTTCCTTTTGCTCTTCTAGAAACTTCTTCACTACCTCTGCAGTGTCTCTTGCTTCTACCAAAACTCCCTTAACTTCAACCTTCTTTTCCTCAACTACTGTTTCCATAGCCATAGATTTTTGCTTGTTATTTGGAGCTTCAACTTCTTCAATTGACATCTCCTTTTCTTCAACAGACACAATTTTAGGAGCTTCTGTCTCCATAGGTTCTTTTGTATTATGTACCTTAGGAGGAATCTGAGTGTCCTCAATTGTAACCTCTTCATTTATCAAACCAAATGAGATATCTTCCACATGCTCTTCTTCAGAAACAACATCAATTATGTTCTTTAATAGAATTTTCTTCAAAATGCTTTCTGTTTCTTTTTCTACTTCTTCAATTTTACCCAACATAAGCTTGTTTATTCTTGTTTTGCTTTTGAAATATCTTTTTGCTTCTTTTAGAATTGCTTTCATTTCTTCAACAGACATTACCAAACTTAAATTTGCAAGAACCCATTCTCTCAACTACTCTTCTTTAGTTCTAACATTAACTTTCCTCATCTCCAAAATTTCATACAATTCCTTAGGCAACTATGCCATTATCTCAACAAGAGTCATATTGAAATTGTTCAAATATTTTATTGTAGCCTCCTCAAGGACTCTTTGACCAATAGTAACAAAAGTACCATACACTTCACATAGGGGTTTAATATTTCCATCCTTAATTATACCTTTTCAACTTCCTCTACTGACATACCTAGTTTTTCAGGCTTCATCTTCTTCTTTGTTTTCTCCTCTTCACTAGAGGGATTGACTGTTGTTGCTGTAGGGGTGCTCATATGCTTTATTTCTCTAACTTCTTCATCAAGTTTTGTCTCTTCATCATCTGAAACAACTTTATACACTCTTGTGCTCTTATCCTTCTTCCTTTTGATGGATACCTTAACCTAAGCTTTTGCAGGGGTTGACTTCTTTGCATGACCAGATAGGGGTGTTGAGCTCCTTGTTGATCTAGTTCGAGCAGAGGATGTTGTCGGACTAGCAGATTCAGTTTTAGCAAGATCTTTTCCTTTTTCACTTTCAACTTGTTCTCTTTTCCTTCTAGATTCTCTTATATCTTCTGCAGGTATGCCCATGTTCTCTACAAAGACTTCCACCTCTTTCCTCACTCTCCAAACTATCATTGGTTTCTTTAATTGCTCATGGAATTGCATATTTTTCTCTGCATATGTTCCAAACCTTTCTTTAGATGGATCCAAAGGCTTACTCAATAGATGTTAAGCATATAGCTCCAAGATTCTCTCCTCAACTTCATAACCCATAGGCATAATCCAAACAATTCTAGGTTTTGCTGCTTCCATCAAGTACTGATCAATATCCACCATAAAATAGATTGTATCCTTATACTTTTCCACAATATAAGTGGGGATTATTTCCCTTGCTTGTATTTCATTCTGAAAGTTTTTGAGATATCCCCAAATTGTAGTTTTCCTAGCTTGCAAATCACCAAGGTTGAATAACATGTCTCTAATTTGAACAACAACAAGCTTGATGCTTTTCCAATGCACTTTCCCAACACCCGGAACTTCATCCATGAAATAAAAGAAAAAACATAGTAACAAATTACCATATTTAAAGGAATTTTTCTTGCCTTTCTTAATCTTACCAAGATTTTCCATAAGCTAACTTCAAAGCAATTCACACAAATCATACTCTGCATTCTCCTTTACCATTTGATGGGCTGCATATATGGTTGTACCAGATACAAAATTTTCTTTGCTAGAGTGATATATCTTATAACCAATGACCATTGAGGAAAATTTCACACACACATCAATGATGTTATCAATTTTCATCTCTCTTCTATCAAATATAGAACTAGTTGCATCAGTGACTATTTGATTTTTCATAGACTTCAAAATCGGCAGTCCACCGGAGGAATTTAAACCTATAACAACACTTATAGCCTCTTTTTTAATCTTGAAGGGTTGATTCAACCACATGGATTTAGCATGAACTTGACTTAAGGTGTACCAAACCCATTCATTTTCATCAAACACGGGAAATTTCACAATCTACATGAATTTCTTTTCCTCTAGGGTTTTGAAATCAGGCTTGACACATAAATCCTCTCCAACAATGTGTTTGGAATACAAATTTAGCAACCGCAAGATTCCTAACTCCTCAATATTGGCATGAATGTATGCCCTAATATCTTCAATGTGCAAAACATCGTACGAAACAGACGAAAATGCACCTAGGGGCTCGGTCTCAACAAACTTGAAAGGATGCCACTTGAACTTCAGATGAGGTCTATCCTTGACTTCAACTACCAATAGAGTAGCCATTTTCACAAATTCACATGTTTACAAGTTTTCCTGAAAAATACCTTTTAGTTGGATTAGGGTTTGAACTTCAAATTGCCTTCATGCTTGAATTCTCGCCAAATTTCACCAAATTTTGCTTGAGAGCTCTTCAAACTTCTTCTTCTCAAAATGAAAAGTGACAAATGAAGGATAGAAACAACCTTTTATCAATCACACACCTAACCTTTTTGATGTAATAAATGCTTTTTCCCTAACACATCCAGATACCTTGTTTCCATATACTGTAAAAGATAAATATTATGCGGACCTTCAATTCTGCATAAATACTCTCTCCAATTGATCAATAGCATATGTAGATCATCAATACAAACACTGAACTCATCCACATCCTGGTGTCGATTTCTTGCAGGGGGTTTGAAATATTTTCTTGACAGTTCCCCCTAGGCCAGAGGCCTTAACCTAATTTCTAGAGGAATTACCAGAAGTTGATTCTGGTGCTGGCTCATTTCCTGCAATGGAGGGACTCTTTTTTACCCATGTATTCTTCATCTACTTCCTGATCTGATTTGTAGCAACTTTCCCTTTTCCTTTTTCATCCTTTTGCATGTTTCTTCTCTGATTTATTGGACTTCTTCTATAAAATCTAGCAATATGACCAGTTTTGTTGCAATTGTAGCACACCACATTTCTTTGTCTAGACCAATTGTTCCACTATCTTTCTCTTGATCTACATTGGTTAGCAATATGGCCAAATCTATTGCATGTATAACATCTAACATTCCTATAAAAGTTGTTCATCACATTTTTGCATTCATTTGACTTATGACCATACTTGTTACAATTAAAGCATTGATCAGAGAATGATGGACCATTTGAATTTATTCTACTTTTGCATTGAGCTGCCATATGACCAAATTTATTTCAAACATAATGAATACCATTAAACCTTTGAGCATTAGGTTGTCTTACCAGATACCTTCCAGTGTTCATCTAATTTCCTTGTCTAAACCTCCTTTGTCTAGATTTCATTTATCTGGATCTAGAAATTTCTCCTTCTTCATATCCAAGACCTCTCTTGTCACCATCAGTCCTATGACTTTTAATCAGTTCATCAAGCTTGGATGAGCTAATCTTTAACTTCTCCTTGAATTCATTTGTTATATCAAGTTCATCTCTGAGATCAACAATGTTCTTTTCAAGCTCTTCCTCATTGTGTTTGGATTGTTCCAACTAAATGAATCCATTAGTAATTTGACTGCATTCTTCAGATTTCTCCTTCAGGGATTGGGCAATCTTTTCTTCATTTTTCTTCTTGTCTTCAATTTCCTTAGTCATCCTCATCATAATATATTCCATCTCATGCTTTTGAACTGCATTGTCCTTAGCAAGCTTTTCACATTCTTTTGTCTTTTTCTTTAGGGTTTGACTCAACTGTTCATCTACAATGTGTTTACTATCTTCTTGCTTGATGTGATCACAGAGTTCCCATCTCATCTCTCTGGACTTGTTGATTTTTTCTTTTAGTGACTCAATGCATCTCTTAGCATTCATGAGATTTGCTTGTAATTCGCAGACTTCATATTTTTCTTGATCAAGATCATCTAGGGCCACCATAAGTTGTTGTTGAAGACTGCTTGAATCCATTGAAACACTTTCCAAGATCTTTCCCAAGCTTTTAAGCTTCTTTCGAGGAATTGAGCTCTGATACCAATTGTTGGAATCAAGCAACACTGAGAGGGGGGTGAATTAGTGTTGTGCAAATTTTAACTTTATTAATCTGATTCTTAAAGTGTTGATAACATTCAACCAAATAAAGATGCATGGACATAAGACAAATAACCACAACACCATAACACAAGGATTTTCTATGTGGAAACCCTGTTAGGGGAAAAACCATGGTGGAGGTTAATCCACGATATTGTTCTGAGTATACTCAAAAGAAAATATTACAAAATGAGAATCAACTTGCATTCGGACACACTGCCTAGAGCTCACTGCTCAAAAATTGAAAGGATTTCTTCCTTACAAAATTTTGGAATACTTCCAAAGATTTGAACTGATAAAGTAGCATCTATAAATGCCTGATTACAGTCCCAGTTAGGGTCAACAATAAAATTTTGTACCTTCTGACTAATTCTGCTCTTCTACTATGTCCTACTTCAATTCACACCAAAAATCCTTAATGCACAAGTGAAACTATGTATAATAACTCTACTGACCTTCTGACATTCACAACACACATCAACTTGCATTGAACACACACAAAATGATATAATCGATCACTTATATATATTTTCCACCAAGATATTCAATCGCTATATGTCGGCCTCAACAAAATAAGAAATATTCAAAAATTGTTGACTCAAATCATTCATAATATTCAATGTGCATCCTCAAGTGTCGGCCACAACATAGTGAGGACCCAAACCAAAATGATCAAACACAAAAATACTTAATCAATAACTCCTCAAATATCTGTGACACATTATATTCACCAAGTCAGCCTCCAAACATTGATGAATAGAAAATTAGTTCATCGAACCTTCTAACTTCCACCAAAATTGATACGAGGCACCAAGATTTATAGATAACCCATATTATCCATTAAACAATACTCCCTAAGATCCATAACATAAAATAATAATAGAAAATCTACATATGAATCAAAGAGCACGAAATTACCAGATGCTCTATTCTAACTAAATAGATAACCACTGATCTTGAATCTATTTGCCGGTATGAGCAAATTGCAATGCACGAATCGACTAGCTAACAAGGGTTGCCATCAATTGAAACACCAGAAAACATGTGTAGTGTCTCTTTCCAACACTTCTTTCAGAAGAGATGAGGAGAAATTCCATGAATACGGGCTCCCAAGATGTATTACATGTGCGAGGAAGGTCCAAAGAAAAGGGAGGGCCTAAAGGGGACAAGAAGAAAGACAAGTCTAAAGGATGTTCTAAAACCCTCGAGAAGAGCAACGTAAAGTGTTGGAACTATGGTAAGAAATGGCATGTGAAGGAGTGTAGAAACAAGAAGAAAAGCACTTAAACCTCCACAGATAATTCCTTTGATGATGGTGATTATGATGCTTTGTTTATTTCTGCTAAATCTATTAGTAATGATGTTTGGCTTATTGATTCAGGTGCCTCCTTCAATATGACTCTTCACAAGGAGTGGATTTCTACATATTAAACATATTATGGATGGGATATTTTTCTTGGTGATAACAACATGAAGAAGAATGTTGCTAAGGGAAAGGTAAAGTGTTTTAGTGATGGGATGGTTAAAACCCTTGATAATGTTTTACATATTCTAGGACTTGTGAAAAATGTAATTTTAGTATCCAAGTTGATGATTTTGAAATGCATGTGACATTTGATAATGAAAAGAATAAAATTGGTGGGTCTCTCTCACCTTTAGGGTTTTGGACGTAAAAGAAGAGAGCCAATCTTCACACTCTTCACTCAAGAACAAACCCTTGAGATTTCAATGCAAAGGAGATTGGAATATTGCAAAGGGACTGTCCTAAAGGCTAAATGATATCAAATGAGGGGTTCACCACCAATTTTAGACTTGGAAAAGACAGTGCAATGCAAGATGTAAAACAAAACCCCAATTGAATGCAAACTAGTTCTAAATGACCTAAGAAGAAAGGTAAAATGTAACAGAAAGCTATGAAACTGAAAGTGTGCACCTGGGAAATGGAAGAAGGTAGAATGGAGGTCTAAAATTCTAGAAAATGTGATGTTAATGCTAACTGGGACTCATTCACCAAGCTGGGTGAATCAGTCTTGCTTTTGGGAAAATGTGCAGATACATGTTTTAGCCAAAAAGGCATCCAAATTTGTGAAAAACTCTGTCAGGCTTGTATAGTGGGACTCATTCACCAATAGTGGTGAATAAATCCACTTCTGATTTTTTGGAAGTTTTGAACTAGATTTTGTTCCTCTCGGTCTGCTCTGCTCTTTTTGACTAGTTTTCGGATCTGAAACTGCAAATTGCCACCTGTAGACCTTCTCCAAGCTTTTCCAAGGCTTGATGACAACTTTAGGGGTTTGGAAAATTTTCTCCAACTTTGCTTCTCGACAAATCTAAAACCTATCCAAAACCCTAGAAATAAGATGTTGCAAATGTGCTTGAAATGGCTGCAATGGATGTGGTTCTTGACTCTTGAATGCAATGCTTGCTTGAATCATAAACTCTACATCACAATTGTTAGCACAATAACAAACATGATAGAATCTTTGACATGATGATTGGAACTTGAATGCTGCTCTAAAATTCTTCATAATCTTCCCTTGAAAACTCTTGAATGCTCTTGTGAACTCTCTTGAATGCTAGGTGAGAATATGAGTGAAAGAACCTTGTATTTACACCCAAGTATGCAAGAATTCCTGAAATTACAACACTACAAGCCAACATTAGATCTAGGAGAATAAAATCCCACTAGAAATTTGAATTAAATTTGAATTTGGGCCACACGAGACTCATTCGCCCAAGGTGGCGAATGAGTCCCATCAGACATAATGTATGGGACCAAAAATGAAAAGTGCTTAGAAATGTGTGAAACTTGCATCGAGGCCAAAAAGACCTAGGTGGGACTCATTCACCCAAGGTGGAAAAAGAGTCCCAAATAATAAACCTAGGCTTCAAAAGCCAAGAACACCTGAATTCTGATTGGTTACTGATTGGTGTCAGGATTATTCTCGAAAAGATGCAATAAATGAGGCTTGTGGATGCAAAATAGGGCCAATTAAAGCATAAGAAAGCCCAATTATTAATGATAAGCCTAAAGAAATGTGAAAGTGTGTTACAAAACTCCAAATAAGGAAAGATTAAGGTTGATTATGGTTAAAATTATGTTTATTATGCTTAGTTAATTGATTAAACCCTAGAAAAGTGTGAAAGTGTGTTACAACACTTCACAACACTTTTGCAAGGCACCATTAAATTCTATTAGTTCACAAGGACCCAAGACCTAATGTGAATGCGTTATCCACATTACAACACTAAATCAAGGAAACATTAAGCCAAAATCCACAAGGAGGGCCCAAACAAGTGTGAAAATGTCAAAGGATCCATTTTTCTACACTACAAATAAGTTTGGTTGCAAGTTGCTAAGAGGGAGTTTGGTGATTGCTAAGGGATCTTGGACAAGGAATTTATTTAAGCTACATACTTCCACTCTTTGTAATTCAACTTTTGTAACTAGGACTGAAAATGCATGTACATTGTGGCACCATAGATTGGATCACATTGGTGAAAAAGGTCTTAAGACCATACTAGATAAGAGACTATTAGATGGTATTTCTAACTATTATGTTGGAAAGAGTAATTTTTGTTAACATTGTGTGTTTGGTAAATAAAATAGATCATTTCCTAAAGGAGTTAATAAGGCTAAGGGACTTTTAGAACTTATTCATTTGGATATATGTAGTCCAATGGATGTTGACTCTTTGAGTAGATCTCAATATTATGTTTCTTTCATTAATGATTTCTCAAAATATACTTGGATTTATTTTATGTGTTCAAAAATTGAATTTTTCACTAAGTTTAAGGAATTTAAAGCCTTGGCTGAAAAGAAATCAGATTATAAGATAAAAGTGTTGAGAACTGACACTGGGGGTGAATATTGCTCTAAGGAATTTGATGAGTTTTGCAAACATGAAATAATTGTTAGGAAAAAGACTACACCTTATACTCCCCAACAAAATGGGGTAGCAAAAAGAATGAAATGTACTTTAATAAAAAGAGCTAGGAGCATGTTAAGTAATGATAAGCTAAATAAATGCTTTTGGGCAGAAGTTGTTGGTACTTGTTATTTAATAAATAGATTTCCTTGTAAAGATATTATTGATAAAACACCTTATGAAATGTGTTTGCATAAAAAACCTTTAGTTTCACATTTAAGGGTCTTTGGTTGTGAGGCTTTTGTTCATGTACCTCAAGAGAAGTGATCTAAATTGGATCCAAAATCTCGTAAATGCATCTTTGTAGGATATGGTGAGAATGTAAATGCACTTTGAAACTAAGTAGGAAGATGCACATGTGGAAGAACAAAGAGATGGACTAGAAGATGGAGAAGAAGAGAGTTCAAGTGAAAGTTTTGAAGAATCTATTATAACAGAGGAAGTTGATCATAATGAAGAACATGAGGAAGAACCTCTTACTCCACCTTTGAGAAGGTCCACAAAAAAATAAAATCTAGTTGATAGGCATATCCCACCAGATTTTTGTTGTAAGTTTTCTTTATTAAGTACTAACGATGAACCTAGATCTTATAGGGAGGCTCTCTCTTTTGAAGAAAGTGAGTCTTGGATGCAGGAAATGTAGGTGGAGATGATGGATTTGGATAGTTGTGATACCTGGTCCATATTGTGAGTTTTCTTGAAGGAAGGGATCTCATTGGTTGCAAGTGGGTATTCAATAAGAAATTTGGAGCATATGGTCAATTAGAGTTGTACAAGACCAAATTAGTGGCCAAGGGCTACTCCTAGATAGAGGGAGTTGATTTCAATGAAATTTTCTTTCCTTTTTCTAAGTTAACTTCTATTAGATTCCTATTATCTATTATTGTTGCTTATGATTTTGAAATAGAGCAAATGGACGCTAAAACTACTTTCTTGCATGAGGATCTTGAAGAAGAAATTTATATGCAATAGCCTAACGATTTTGTTGTGAAAGGAAAAGAACACTTGGTTTGCAGGTTAAAGAGATCTTTATATGGTTTGAAATAGTCACTCAGGATGCGGTACCATAAGTTTGATGCATTTTCATTGAAGTTAGGTTTTGCTAGGAGCAAGGAGGATCATTGTGTTTATATTAAAGTTATTGATGATCAAATACTAATCATTGTCTTGTATGTCGATGACATGTTTATGAGTAGCAACAAGGTGATGATTAGGGATCTTAAGACTTAGATTTTTGGCACATTTGATATGAAGGATTTGGTGGCTGCTAGATATATTCTTGGGATGGAGATTAGTAGAGATTGGGTACACAAAAAGATTTGGTTAAGTCAGAGTAAGCACGTTGATACTATTTTACAGTGATTTAAAATACAAGATTGTAAACCAGTAAATATTCCATTTCCGGTTGGTACTATGTTGAATTTAGACATGTGTCCTAACTCTAATGATGATATGTAATAGATGTCTAATGTTCCTTATGCTAGTGTCATTGGTAGTTTAATGTATGCAATGGTTTGTACTAGACCAAATATAGCCCAAGCAATGGGAGTTCTAAACAGGTTTATGTCTAACCTTGGTAAAGGGCATTGAAATTTTGTTAAAAGGGTGTTTAGGTACTTGCGAGGTACGTTTGATTATTGTTTAGTTTATCATGGTACTGATAATGTAGATAAGTCATTGGACATACAAGGTTTTGTTGATGCAGAATGGTCAAGTGACTTGGATAGTCAAAGGTCCACTAGTGGCAATGTGTTTACTTTGTTTGGAGGTGCAGTGAGTTGGATGAGTAAAATAAAACCTACAATTGCATTTTCCACCACTGAAGCAAAGTATATGGCTGCTACTCATGCTTCTAAGGAGGTTGTTTGTCTATAGAGACTTGGTATTGGTATTGGTTTTGATTACAAGATAGTGAGGATCGGATGTGATAGTTAGAGTGTCATATGTTTGGCTAAAAATCCTATGTATCATGCTCGTACTAAGCATGTTTATGTTTAGTATCACTTTGTGTGAGAAATGGTTGAGAATGGATAGGTCCTAATTGAAAAGTTGACACTTTGGATAATGTTGCAAATTCTCTCATGAAGCCAGTAACCACGAATAAGTTTTCTTGGTGCGAAAGGCCATGTGCCTTGATCATTATACTTAATTTCATGTTGATGTATTTCTATGGGTATAATTTACAATGTATGATGTCATTTGGGAGAATGTTAGGATTTAGGTGACATCAACCTTGTAAATCCTTTAATTAATTATTTTTCTATTGTCTTTTGTAAACTACCCTTAAGAGGTGAAACCATTTAACCAACGATGGTGAAAGAACTCATGTAAAGACAAAGTTACCATTACCATTTGGCTTCTAGGAAAAGGACAAAATAGCTAGGCATCCCATTTGGAATCTCCTATTTTTGGAGGGTTGTGACATCCTTCATAAGTTTTAAGAGTATCTATGACACTATGACAACTATTATAAGATTCTATGATGACTATGACACCATTTATGATTGTATTTATGATATATTCCTTCCCTAGGTGCCCATGGATGAGAGATGCCTTATTACAGCTATAAAAGCATATGTAATTTTCTATTTTGGATGGATTTGGTGGTTGGAAAGGAGGTAGGCATGGGTTTTCCCATGTGGTTTTTCTACATGTTGCTTGGTGATATCATGGTGGTATTCATCACTACAAGTTTCTATAAATTGGGGCCTTTGAGCTAGAGTTATTCATTTAGTTTTGTAGGTAATAGGGTCTTATCAGATTCTACAAAGTTATTTAGAGAAATGTATTGCTTTTGTAATCTCTCTTGGATTAGTAGTATACTTGCCTCTCTCTTTCTACTGTGGATTTTTTTACCTTAGGGGTTTCTCCATGTAAATTTGATCTCATGTGTTATGGTTTTCTTTTCTTGTTTTGATTCTGCAATCACATTAATATTAAGGGTTAATCTTTATATTCAAATTTGAAATTGCTATTGATTAAAGTTCATATTTTAAGCTTTCTTCACCTTGTTTTACAACAACATCGATGTTCTTAGTGATGTTACTGGATGCGAGAGAGGAAATGAGGGTTGTGGAAAAGATAATGGAGGACTTGGTGTGGCTACGGTGGTAAGGAGGTATGAAGGAAATCAGGTGAAGAGCTTATCTTAGTGTTGGGATGGTGTCAAAAAGGGGAGTATGGCCATAGGTATTTGACCAGTGTCACCCTACATGGGTGCCTTTCATGATTTGGAGTTGTGGAATGAACATTGATCAAAGGTGACACCATGCCCACATGGCTATCAATTTTCTAAAAAATATGGTAGGAGAGGTGGAAAATGGGACGGTGGATTGGTCCTTTTCCTTTTTCAATGTTCCTGCAATGTTGGCAGTGGACAATGGGGTTCATTTTGTGGAAGGAGACTCGAATGGGGCCTGTTAGTGCATGGATAGGGTAAATATTATTACTATATATCCATAATGTATGAAATCTATAATTCAATTTGGGGTGTATGTAAGGTTGAAGCCATTTTGTTGGAGGCTTCTCTTTTGGTTTTAGGTGTCTGCAAATCCTATGACATAAATATGAATGCAATTTTTTTGATGAAATTAAGAGAAAGGGTGTCCAGTCCTTTATAGCCACTTTTACAATAAAAAAATAAATAAAAACTGAACATTATTTCAAATAGAATTAATATGATTGTTATCCTTCAATAATAATAATATTCTTTTCCTCTAAGAGATTGAAGATTCTAAATTTTGTTTGATAACCAAGATCAAAAAATTTCCTAAAGAAAATTATAACCAAAATCAAATAATGAAAATAATGCTCTATAAAAAATTTGTGTGGATAAATCAAGCAAAATTGATAGTCTCACTAAACATTATTATCGTAGGAAGATCACTCAAGATGATAAATTTCATTACTAACAATTATATGTTCATTTTTTTTTTATCAAAATCACAAAAGGACACATGGTGTGCTTTCAAACATTAAAACTCATTTATAAGGCAACAAACTTAGACATCAAATTTAACCAATTCCTCACAATATAATACCACCAATATTTATAAATATAATATTTTTAAGAGATCAAATCTTTAATAGATCAAATCCCTATAAAATTTGAAGTCCTTACAAAAAGTTTACCTCAAGACCAAATCTTTATATAAATCAAAAGACTCTATTTTTAAAGAATCAAAAGAAAATTAGTTATGGCTATTCATAAAGCCTTTCTTTCTAAAGGTAAGTCATGGTTTATTCACCTCCCTAATACACATCTCTATCATATTATTAGATGGCATATTTCAAACATTATACAAATCTTAATTGCTTTGCCTTTAAAATGGATATGGCCTTATTTAATACCATGCATTTATAAAAATTGACCATGTCTTTATAAAAGCCAAAAAAAAGTTTTTTTTCAATAGAAAATATAATAGGTCATGATCGTTGATATAAAAAGACATGTTGATTACTAACAAACTCAACCATTTGATAAAATAATATGTTAATCTCTAGCTAGAACACTACCATTTAAGGAATTCAACGAGATTGGCATACAAACTAAGAATGCTCAAGAGGGTGAATTGGTTTAGCCTTACACCTATCCTTTTCCTTTTAGAAAATAATTTAATTGAATCCTAAGCATTGTGATTTTGACAATATCTAGCAATCATCCTTGTTGCAATCTATCAAACAAACAATGTGCATCACACAACCTTATATGCTTTGTATAAATTGACATAATTGTGTTCCAAGAAATAGTATTACACTCATGCATACTAAACATTGAATTTTCTAAACAAAAATATCTGATGCAAATCATATTTTACTAATATAGCTATGGATTTATGTACCCTTTCTCTGAAAGTTCTAACCTAAAGAGTACACTTGAGATTGAGAGCACAAGTTAAATTCATATTTGTTTCGCTTGAAAGCCACTAGAATTTGAGAAAAGAGATACAAGGCATTATCTTCAAGACCATTATGTATATACCCTTTGATCATTGCAGTCCAACTAGCGTCGCTCTATTCAACCATAATATTAAAAAACTTAATTATTTATTCCCATTGTTAGAATAGCTTGCAATAATGGTGTTGGCCTCCTCTAATGGTTTAATAACTAAGCCCTTAGAGCTGTGACTTAGAGATTGGACATCTGCACTAAGTAGCTATCTTACTCATCATGAAGGTGCATTTCATTGTCGACCCAGGGATGTAAACTTGAAATGGGTCAACACTGTATGTGCACTAGGACTCTACTACAGTCGTCCATAAACTAGGAAATAAACAGTACCAGAAATAAAATGCTGGAAAGAAATCAACTTGAGCACTGAGCATGAATCAACAACTATACTAAGCATTATCAACTGGACTGCAAATGCAAGATAAAAATGGAAATCTCAGCAAACAGACAAGAAACTACTCTGTCTTCCTTATCTGTAGGAACAAACAACTGTTGAAATTGAAACTAATTACTGAACATAAAACAACTTTTAAACTAAATGGGTGGAATTCTCACCAAGTGGCCCCCTTTGAGTGAGTCTTCCTTAAGATAACTTTGTTGCAGCAAATCAGAATATCATATTATTTCTTGAAAACATGATTACAACATTTCAACAATATGATTGTATTACTAAAAATGGAAAATGCAAGTACAATCTCAGAACATCCAACCTTATCAGAAGGGGTATCTGACCATTATTTATAGAGGGAAAAAACTACTAATTAACCCTAACTACCTAGGAAGTCAACTCCATCAAAATAAGAGGATGCCATTTATTGAAAGCATACAAAAGAGAGGGAGGAAGTTATGCATGCACCAAATTTGGTCAAAGCGGACTTGCCCCAATGAGAATCTAGCACATCACACTCCTTATATTTGCTCAAAAAAAAATATGACCATTAAAAGGTAGTTACAATCTTTTATTTGAACTAGGAATTTCCCTCCATTGGAATTTTTCCCTCCTTTGACCTCTTAATGATCATCTTCTTAAATTTCTTGGCAACCGAGCAGCTGGCAAGAGTTTCTTCCACTTGGCAAGATTCGTTGACATCAAAATCTTAATGTAACCTGCATAATGACATTAGCATACACAAATAATTGCATATCCATAATTACCTTAAAGTAACATTCATTCAACCACATGTAAAATTAACATAGATAATTCACATAGCATGTTAATGTCATTAAAAGTCACAAGGATAAACTTATACCGAAGGTTTATGGTTTTAAGGAGATAACATGAAAAATGTCAAAAACCAAGTGCCAAAGTCTATGGTAACAACAAAAAATATATAATAAACCCTATCAAAATTGAGCCATTAATTGGACTCATCATTCCCCCCCAACCTAATGTTTTGTTGATCCTCCAGCAGAGGGAGCATTATTCTTTTGCCTAGTCAATGCTTTGAAGTCACCAACTGCCAACTATCCCACATCGGCCTCCGCAGTGTTTGAATTGGGGTCCCAGTAGAATCCTTGCTTGTTCTCCAATCTGTTCCATCTTTGTCTTTTTGCAGCTATGTCATACTGATAAAACCTATAATCTAGAACAAGCCACAATAGAGTAGGTGGCTAAAATGTTAATGGAAGCCAATACTGCTACCTCAACCTTCCAATCTATATGTATCTATCAACTCGTTTGCATGCTGCAACATAATTTTGCAAAGAGTGGGGTTCAACTTGTTTCAACTCATCTATCAAACTATTCCACCTTTGTGATAAGTACCCCATTACCGATTTCCCTATAGTTTCAACTACCTTCTCATATTCCTTGTAGGCTTCTTCTCTAATAGGTATGATCCTATTTTTGTAGCTTGGGTGATAAAGAATCATATGCCATGTTTGGTAAATGTTTGTAGGGTTACTAGATTCAGCCTTGAGAGGCAAGGGAGTATGAAATTCTCTTTCCCTGTAAGTTCTAAACTGCTGCCCCCAACTAATTTCATTATGAATCTAGGACACAAATTCCCTCAGATGGAGATATCCAATGTACAGTTATGGGTTCCAATCATGATGATTATTCGCAACATAATTATGCAAGTATAATTCATAGAGCAGATTTTTAACTTCAGGAGGGGAAAACTGGTAGGCCTGGAAAAACTCATGTGGAGTGTTAATAGAGGGGTTTAAACCTGAAATAATCCTTGAAATTTTAAAGGAAAGATTCTTCTCCTTCAAATGAAGTGCATACACTCTTGGAGGAGTTATGCATGCTAGCATTTGAGGTACTAAAGCTACCACATTATCTACCTCCAAGGCAACAATCTCTACATTCTTTTCTTCAATTTCTGCATTTTTCTTTTTAACCTCTTCCTGTAGCTTGTGATTTTTGTTTTTCCACTCCTCCTCTTTCCTTTGCATCTCACTCCACAGGTTTAGAGCTACAAGATTCCATGAAAAAGTAGGAGGTTTATGTATTCCTACCAAAATCTTTCCTCTCGCTGATTCTTTTTGTTCAAACAACACCAATTGCAATGATTTTGGTTGTTCATCCTACTCAGGTTGCAGGGGTTCTTAATTCTCATCTTGCTCTTGATTCTCAACCTATTCTGCAATAGCAGCAAGCTCTACTAATATCATATTTGCTTGTTCTTCAAAAATGTATTTTTCTTCAACATTCACCCACCCCATAGGGGATTTTGTCTCCTCCCTAGGTGTTCTTCTAAGTCTAGCGCTTCTCTTTGGAGGCATATCAGTGGATGGCCCAACTAGCTTTGATTTCTTAGGAGGGATTTTGTGTTTTTCTTTGGCTGCAAGAAGAATAGTGTCATCAGCCTTCCATTTCTTAGGGCTTGGTGTTTCTTTTTATGGCATTTGATTCTTGGCCTTCCCCTTTGTCATTTCTGCCTCCTTCATTTGTGCTTCCTCTCTCCTAAGGGTAGCTGATGAGTGTCTCAAAAATACTTTTAAATAGTCATTTTATGGTTTAAAAGACTTAGTTATATTATTAATTAACATGACTAGGGGTAGACTATATGCTGATATATTTACTTGTTTTACTTTATGTTTGGATAAATTAGTAAATATGTTAGAGGTAATCCCTTGCACTGAATGTGTTGCTTTTGTGGTGATAATGATGAGTTCATTATGCAGTTTTAATCTTTTATTGTCATAATTGGTATTCTATTCTTAAGGATCTTATTCAGGGTATTTAAGACTAATGATTGATGACTTAGTTTAAAGATAAAGTTAAAATCCCTGTTTAACCACATGAAGACAATCACACTCCTAATCACTCTAGCTGGATGATGAATCACTGGAGTTTAGAATCAACTCCTCTTAGTCAGTTTAGGAACTTCTCATTCCAACATTGATCTAGTGTTTTCCCTCTGTCTATTTTCAGTTTTATTTTAGTCTTTAGTTTAGACACCTTGTATCTTGGTGGTTAACTCCTTGTATCTTGACAGTTAACACCATGTTTTGAACTCAATAAGGATATAGTTATAAATATCTATCTTTAGGTTTTAGAAAGGAGTTAGATAGTTTCCATTAAGTTTTGTAATTGCTGCACTACTTTGTTTTGCGTCCCCATTTGGGAGAATTTGAATGAAAATAAAAAGTTAACTCAAATCACTATGTTAGAGGTCTCACTAGAGGAAGAGTAGGGCCCACTCAACCAAAGGAATTGACCTTGCGTGGTATTTCTCTGAGTTTATTCTATTTCTATCTAGTGGATATTGAATCTAGAATATTAATTCTATTTGAATCATTTTCAGGTATGGAACAAACCACTGAACACCACTCTATTACACTAAACTCTCTTTTATTCAAATTTTCTC
The DNA here is from genome assembly GCA_007258455.2 of Sequoia sempervirens. Taxonomy (NCBI): domain Eukaryota; kingdom Viridiplantae; phylum Streptophyta; class Pinopsida; order Cupressales; family Cupressaceae; genus Sequoia; species Sequoia sempervirens. The sequence continues at coordinate 112,242 of VDFB02266498.1, forward strand.
AAAAGCACTTGGAAACCAAGTAAACCAACTTCATCAACAACATTACTAACATCTCTGCAACACAAATACATCATCTATAACATGCAACACTTTCCAACTACAACAATATTCCCCAAACACAAGTCAAGACAACAACCTCTGCAACTATACTGAAGTAGGACATCCATGACAACACCAACATGTGTTGACACCAATATCAATAATTCCAAACACATCATTAGTAGAATTCCAACACTCTCTTTATACAAGGGATTGAAATCAATGACAACACCCAAGAAACTCACAAAAAACTCAAGATTCCAACATCTCCAAAATTCCAACAATCTCCAAACTTCCAATAGTATCTTCCTATTCACTAGTACAAAAAAAACAATAAACTACTAAAAACTGCTTATAAATGACTACAATTGGTCGTGTGACCATTAGTAGTTTATTTCCAGTCATAAATAACGTGACCAGAATGATGACTAAACCATTTTTAGTCATTTATTAGTTGTTTTGATTGATCTATTTGGTAGTATATTTAGTTGCTGATTTAGTCATTCATTATTGTGATCTAGTCACTTTTTTTCCACTGATATATTTAGTCATTGATTGTTGTAATTTGGTTACTTATGTAGTAATTTTTTACTCATTGATATATTTAGTCATTGATTGTTGTTAACTGGTCACTTATTTAGTCATTTTTATTCACTGATTTCATTGGTCATATCTCTAGTCATATTTATTCACTATTCACTATTTTTTGTCAATTGGTAGTATATTTAGCCAATTTAATTATTAATTGATGTCAATTAGTAGTATATTTAGTCATTTTAATTGACTAATATTTGAGGATTTAAGCATAAAACACATAAATACACATCAATCATCAATTTCACACAATAAGACAACCATTGAGAAGACAAAATTGGTGAACTTTATTAATAAAAGAAAGGTGTTCTAGTTACAACTTACAAATAGAGTATTGCAATTGTTATTTTCAGTCACAAGACTGAAAATCTAAGTTACAATATTGTAGAGAAATGATTACAAGAAATAAAATTCTTCAAAATACTTCTGCAATGATGGAAACACATGCTTGAATCCCTTCAATGTGAGCACATGCCCCTTTCATCTCTTAAAACTTGTACAACGTGGGAAATCTTCCCGGAGAAAGTTGTAACGTGTAGAATCCAAGGAGAGTGTTGATCGTGTCCCATATATGAAGCTCTCTCCTTCAATGTAGTGAACAATAACCCAGCTAGAATATTTCCTCCTTTATATGCAACGTGCCATCTAATATGAGCAATAGGGTGCTTCCTTTTATGCCATGAATGAAGTTGTGCCTCAATACAACCAACAAAATTAATATTAGTCTCAATTCAGAAAGAATAAGAATGCATTGTATATTTCAAGTTTACAAAAGAAAGTACAAACATAGTAGAAAGATAAATCAATTAAAAATTTGTAGCCTTTTCAACAAATGCCTTAAACATAGTGTTCAACATAGGCCTAAAATATGCATATTGAACCATTGATTTCAAAACCTTGTTCAAAATTTAAGAAAGGTGATACACTTAGATTATAGAATGAAGTTGAGATATTATAGAATGAAGGCTATCAACACTAACCGGACTAGAACAAAATTATCAATAGAAACTTCATGGAAATCAAGCCCAAGAATGTCATCAGACTTGGACAACAAAAATGTCAACCTTGTTTCATGTGTTGTCTCAAGAAAGACCTACACCATTAAAGAATCCATTTATACATAAATTCCAAATTAAGTTGATGAGAAAAGATCTTTGATATCCAACCTGGAAGCCTTAACATCCAAAAATTACTAACCTTATTTTTCACAAGAAGTTTCCCAACTGTGACATCATCTTTACTTAAGAAACCAGATATTGATCCACTGCCATATTGAATCTCACAGGATTCTCCTTCACAAACAAAAAATGATATATATTAATTTTTTACCAACTTCCTTAATATCCCCATGTAAGTAGACTAAACTAAGTGAGGTTGAGGGTTTGAAGTAGAGTACCATATTCTTGGTATGTGCTTGACTTTGATGACTTGTATCTTGAATGAAAATAGCAAGTAAAATCATTGTTACAAAAATAACCACAAAAACCTCTTTAATTAAAATAATCCTTCTAGATATTTCAGTTAATTTCTAAGAGAGCTAATTTGACTATCCAAATAACCATCAATCTATTTACTATATATAATTTCCCATAATTCACAATTTGAATGTAATGAAACTAACCATAATTGCCAAAGCTTTGACACCAAAATGTTGTACAAAATGAATTGTTCGACATAATGCCTCAAAGAGATGTCATCTCATGGAATGAAACGATATGATTGCAGAATGTGCACAAAATGGATTTTGCAAGGAAGCTCTCAAAATCTTTGAATTAATGAAGCACTCTGGAACACTGACATTGTAAGCTTTGCTTGTGTTCTAGATGCATGCAATCATGAAGGTTTAGTGGATGAGGCCTGTACATCCTTCACACGTCAGTAAACCTTATTGCATTACATATATAGTTGATCATTATGTGTGCATGGTTGAATTTCATGCCCTTGCTAGCTATCTTGAGGACACCCTAAACATTATTACTGAGATGCCATTTAAGCCTTTGGTTCCTATGGATCATATATGAATATAGGCTGAGTATACCAACAACACTACTTTTTTAGTTGGATCCTAAAAAATGTTGCAACTTATGTTCTTCTCTAAAACATCTGTGTAGAAGCAGGCATGTGTGGTGAGGTTCAAATAGTAAGGAGATTGATGAAAGATAGAGGAATTAAAAATATACCTGCATGTAGTTGGATTGAAGGGCATAAAATGGTACATGCTTTTTTGTATAGGAGATAGATCACATCCATAAACATGGGAGATCTGTGCAAAATTAGAGAATTTGGCTTGGAAAATGAAGGCAACAGGGTATTTCTAGATTCAAGACTTTTAATCAATGTTGTGGAATAGAAGAAAAAAGAATTGTTTATCTCCCACCATAGTGAAAAGTTAGTAATTACATTTGGTTTGTTAAACATGGCCCCTGGTACAACTATTAGAGTTGTTAAGAACCTTTGAGTATGTTCTGATTTTCACACTGCATGTAAATTCATCTCCAAGATTGTTGCAAGAGAAAGATGTGAACCATTTCCATCATTTTAAATAGGGACAATGTTCTTATGGAGAATATTGGTGATGCTAAATGACACAATCTAAAAAATAGGCTTACACTATAATAATGTGCACTACATCAAATATCCAGTAATAACGAAGGGATATCCATCAAATCATAACAACAAGTATTTTTTTTGTCATATGTTGTAGTTACAAGTGCCTTGCTAGACATACATGAAAATGTGGAAGCAATATACACAAGGCAAGCAAACTATTTCAAAAAAATGCCTCAAAGAAATGTGATATTTCTTTTTATAGTTTAACTCTGATACCACACCATTTTGACATGATCCTTGCGGTGATGCAGGATGTTACCGCTACACCGCATTGTTATTGCTCAACCTCTGTGGTGATGCGGGATGTTATTGCTACACCACACTATTATTGCTCAACCTTCACAGTAATGCAAGATGTTATTGCTACACCACACCGTGTCTTCTTGGCTCTTGCGGGGATGTGGAAGAAGTATTTGAGTTACCGCCATACCACACATTTATTGCTTGGCCTTCACAGTAATGTGATATTTTATTACTACACCACACCGTGTCTTCTTGGCTCTTGTGGTATGGCAGTATTATGAAACTTATCACAATAGTCTTATGAAACTAGTCATGACCATCTACTACCTTGACACAACAGTCTTATGAAACTTGTCAATATTTATGGGCACCTTTTAAATTACATTCAAATCTATAAGGAAACTATCCTATAGGGATGATAGTCCCAAGAAACATGGTAATGGTTACACCAATAAATAGTTAACTAGAAACCATGAATTTTCAATGCATAATGGAGAATATACATAGATTTAAGTCAGTGAGCAAACATCCTTTGAGAATTGTCATCAAAAGTATGACAATCTAAGAGTTCATAGTAAAAAATCATATACCCTCAAAGACCTAACAATCATAATAGACCTAGTGATAGCTTTCAAAGTCATAAGAATAAATTCATAAGAGAATAGATGAAAGAGCATGAAAAGACACTGAGATGGAAGGGTAGTTGGTAGAGTTGAAGAATCGAACCTGTAGTTAGAAGGTAGGGAGAACAAAGTAATTTATAGTCAAGAGCATCATGGAAGTTTCTCAGGTGACTATATTTGGGAAAGGAGAGAACTTAGTGAAAACATTACCATCAAAACAATAAGGATACTCAAAACCCTAAGGCCTTTTTCATCACCTTGTAGAGATCTCAAGCATGCATGAAAATATTTCACAGAGACTAAAATCATCTCTATTTTTTATGATCACAAAAAGTAACAAAAATTCAGATTTACTAAGTGATGAAAAGAAGTACATGGAAAGTATATTATGCTGAATTTATTTATTTATTTTAAAATTAACCATTAACTATCCAATACAATCTAACAAAATACAAATATGCAATGAAATATTATGATTAACAAAATGATAATTTGAATGGTTATCTTAAGGTAGAAAAACAATTTTTGTGCAAGTAAAAAATAACACCCTTAGATTATTTTGAACAAATAACATTGTCATTTACATCATTTTCAAGCAACAGTTTTTTTGATCCATCCAGCTGTACAAAAATCAAATCAAATCTACAATGATCTCAAAGATCTTAAGGTTTAAAAATTTGATATTTTTAGATCTATTCTTGGGTGTATCTTGCAAACTTCATCATAGAAGGATTGGTCATCACCTCATTTATACTTGGATGTGGAACTGCCTTTGTTGTTTTCATAGAATCCAAATAGGCCTAACAAATACTGGAAGAAATAACCCTATAAACATGCAAAAGGAAAAGCTAAATCAATAGTAATTTACTAATTTTCATTCAACTTATTTGTAATCATTTGAAGTCCCCGATTCTATTGTACTTTAAATATTTATAGTATGAAGTTTATTTATTCAAATAGCTTAAAAAATTTTAAGTTATAAAACTAATAAATAGGCTTTAGCAATTCAAAAAAGAATTCACTTCTAAAATTTTAAATATCTTTATTGTATCTATTTACCATTGTTAGAGAGTTCCAAACTATGAATTATCCTCTATCAGGACTATAGGACTAAGAAAGGAAGAACACTGTCAAACAGTGATTGAATCATAACAAACAGTCCAAAAACAATGAAAGTTACTGCAAATTGTAACAAAGATTTATCCTCTAAGTCATTTGCACATGGTGATTGAGAACACAATGAGTAATAAGTAAAAGAGTGCTAGATCATAGCACTGAAAATTGGTCATGATTTATGCAATGAACTTCATTGTTCTTTTGATCACAAAGGAGGTCAATATAATAACCAACATACTGATATGCACGAAGAATGTTCATGGAGTGCAAACTTCCTTACAAAGCAATTACCACAACAAAGTTTGAGGTGAATTGGACCTACTATTTTATGCTGATATGGATATGTTATAACTTGTAGTTAATTGTTGTGGCATAAAATATAGGCTAAATATTTATTCATATACCATTGTTTCAAATTCTAAATTGCTATACCTTATTCTAGGAGAAAATCATAGGGGGATTCTATACATAAGACACCATTGTTTCAAATTCAAAATTGCTAGCTCTTTCACAATTGTTTGCTTCATTTATTTGATCTAAGATAGCCTACTGTATAGGTGAAACATACCAGTATCCACTAGGGCTAACTTCATGCATTTGTGCAGAGTGCAAAATAGGTCCGATTTCAAAAAAAACAATTGGGCTTCTTCGTAAGTGAGTTAGGACCTTAAAAAGAAAAAAATGGCTTTTGGGTATTTAAAATGCGCCTTGTGGAACCTGTAAAGAGAAAGGTGCTCAAAAAGGGTGTTTTTAAACCTCCATCCCCTACATCTTTACCACTTCGCTAGTACCCGTTCATTAGACAACCAATAAAAAACCCACAAAAATTTAAGGTGTTTTCAATAGTTTTCAATGTGTTTTATTTTTTTGGTCAACTACACATTCAGTAGTGAACATATATTGGTCTAATTTGTAAATTTTTATTGGCATAATTAAAACAATGTAATGACTAAAATTTAAACACTTATTGGGGGGTCAGGTGAACAAGAGTAAACATCAATTGGATCATGGGCGAAAATTGGGGGTTTTCCCCTAGAAGATTCTCTCAAACTCACAATAAAATACTTTATTATGGGATGTCTGTTCATAATCTTTCCCATCATAAAAATGAACAAAAGCATCAGTCATTAACCTAAAATTTGCAAGAGTTTCATCAAATTATACTTTTCCACTCTCTTTTCCATTCTAAATTTTATTCCCAATTCCATCCATGAAGAACTTGCTCAACCTGTAGATCCTATTGTTAGCCATAACTTTACTAGGTGTGAGGATAGCTTCGAGTTTTTACTTAAGAAACAATTGACAAATTCGACCTTACCTGATTTTTGATCTGGTAAGGCCAAATTTTGTCAATTGTTTCTTGGGTAAAAACTTGAA